>VZZY01007381.1:56342-68655 GCA_013400335.1 Eurystomus gularis
GAAAACGGGACCCCCTCACCTGGGGCCACGGCGCTGTGAGGGGGTCGGCGGCGAGCTCCCGCTGGAGAGCGGGTCCAGGCACGCGGGGCTGGTAGTGATGGATGTCGCCATCCCTGGGGCAACGGCACCATCCCTGGCACCGCATCGCCACCGGAGCGGGCAAAACGCGCGGCTGCCCTTCGTGCCGCCCGTCCGGGGGGCTGGAGCTGCTGCGGGTGGTTTGGCGCTGCCTGACCTAAAAGAAGGGGGAAAAGCCGCTCAGAGTTTGCTAGGATGAGGCAGGGAGCAGCTTGGGAGTGATTCCGGCTGATGCAAGCAAAAAGCAAAGCCACCTGGGTGTTTTCTGTGGTGGGGACAACCAGCGGGGCAGCCTGCAAGGGGCGGGGGACACACATGTGAGCGTGTCATGGGCTTTGGGGGCTTGAAGGCACGTGCAGGACTGCATGTCCACATCCAGCCAAAGCTGCGTCTTTAGGGCTGTGTCCTCAGAGATGCAACCATGGACATGTCCACTGGTGTGGGATGTGGAAAAATGAGCACGTGCGTTTGTGAACGTGTTTGTGCACCATCACACGTGTCAGCACATGAGTCGTGTTGGTGAGCAGGTCAGCGTGCACGCTTACCTGTCACGTGCATGAGCTTGTGCATGGACGGGTATGTGTGGGGTGTGAGTATGTGACGCCTTGTGCACAACAAACATCTATGCTGATGGTGACTGCTGACACACCTCCAGTGACGGCCCATGTTGGAGATGCAGCCAGGCGTGTGCCTCACCTGCTCCATGGCCCGACATCCACAGGACACCCATTCACTAACCACACACCCACCACCTGCACTGCTCTGGTCTCCGAGCAGCTGCTTCCCACCCAGAGCAGGACCTTGTAACCAGCTCCAGCCACTCCCAGGCCATCCTCACCAGCCTCCAGCTCCTGTTTCAGTGCTGTTCCCAGGGATGGCACAGACTGGGTCCTCAGAGGAGCGGCACTGGGTGGTTGCAAGGCACATGGCTGGGAAAGTGTTGACGTGTTTTATTTCAGCTCCAGCTGAAGGCACATGAAGGGATGAATGACTGATGAGGTGCAAGTGAAGTGCTCTGGAGATGGGACAGCTGCTGTAAAGCTTCCACTTGCTCATGTGCCCTCCCAAGAAGCCCTGAATGGGCAATGAGTGTGGCTGTGCCTGGACCTTTCAGACACAAAGGAGGACTTTGCCTCTGGTTTTGCTGGGCTCTGGGCAGGGTGCTATTGCTGCCCTGGGGGCTGTGCTGCAGGTAGTGACAGTGGTGGCAGCAGGACAGTTGCAGGACACAGGTGGCCCCACTCGCTTCCCCAGGGCTTGGTAATCTCCCCAGCTACACCTTGGGGTCAGCCACTCTAGTGTTCCCTGCCACAGACATGGGATGAACAGGACACACAGGCAGCCATGTTCTCCTAGCCACTCTAGGCTGTGATGCTTAGCATTTTTTGAGCCACTTACTCCTCCCAAGCCTGGCTCAGGGTCCCACAGCTCAATGGTACCTCACACAAAGACTGGCCTCCTCCACCTGCTGTCAACCTGTGTATTTTACATGGTGCAACCCAGGATGCTCTGCAATGGCTTTCCTGGATGCCCTTGGGCAAGTCCCCAAACTACTGCCAACCTGGTCAGCAAGTCACCTCCTCCCCTTGTTTCCAGCATCCCTTAAGCAGCACAATGCCAGCAGAAAGCTGCCCTTCATGTTGCACCATGCACACACTGAGGAGCGTGGTACCACCATGGCTTTGCTGGCCTCTTTGCTGCAGGACCCATTCCCACTTTGGTACAGCCAGGCTAAGCTGGTGCCATGTGGGATATACTGGACGGATGGGCAGGGATCAAAGCCCCCAGCCCCACCACGTGCTTCTGGCTGGGATCGGCCACAACATCAAAGTGCCGGGCAGTTTTACCCGTGCTCCAGACGCTCCCTCCCATTTCCTGCTGGATTCCCATCTCACTCCCTGCTCCTGCATCAGCAAAACAGAGTGTAAAAATAGAGACCAGGCTTCACCAAAGCACAATAGTAAATTGTTCCCCGGAAAGGTCACCAGGGCATCTGAGAATAGCTCCAAGAGCAGGGAAAAAGGAATGTCTACCAAGGGGACAGGTTTGGAAGGGCCTGCTGGACCCACCACAGGAGGTTTCCTGCAGTCCCAACAGCGGTGCAGGTCCTCCCTCCTGAGCCCCTGGGGTCTCAGAGCATCCTCATCTTCTCCCATCCACCCCCAGCCTCGCTGAGCCACAGAGACCTCCCAGCTCCCTTAGCACCCCAGCACCCATTTTTGGATGGCAACTGAAAATGAGAGGCAGGAGGAGTGGAGAGGAAGAAAAGGGCTGGGAGGAGAAAGGAGACCCTGCTCACTGCTCATGTCCTCGCCGCTTGTGTGACAGCATGGTGTCCCCTGGGCACCGCTGGCCAGCTGCAGCCTTTGTGTGGCGGTGGGAATGTCAGGGACAAGCCCTGGGATGGGGAGCATATCAAGCAGGCCCAGAGAGCCATAAATTACTCCCTCCTGCTGTCGCTGGCCTGTAACAGCAAAGAGGCGAAGCTTTCTCATCGTCTGCCGAGGTGAGAGTGTTTGGGTCCTGTCATTTCTGTGAGCATATTTAATTCAGTAATGTGGGAATGCCCTTAATGAAGCGGGTCCTTGCTCTTGGCTTCGGCGGTGTTCCCAGGCAGAGGTGCCAATGCAGGCTGCCCTCAACATGGCTTTGCCAGAAAGGCTGTAATTAAAACCAGATAATGAGGCTTGAAAGAAAAGCTGCCCAAATTTGGGTGATTTTGGTTTTTTGTTTCTTGTTTCATATGTGTCCGTCTCACCTTTTTTTTTTTAGATTCAGTCTTATCTCAATTCCAGTTCCTCTCTGTTCTCACTCCCCAGTGTCACCCATGCAATGGGAAAGGGAATTTTCTGTCACTGGGAGCCTGGATGTCATCAGGTTGCTGGGACACATCAGAAATGTGGGTGAAAAAAAATACCTTTTAAATGCACCTGCTTCAAGTTTGTGAAGAAACTACTATTTGCCAGAAAATTTCCTGCAGTAGGAAACAGACCAAAACCTCCATCACCTTGTGGTGCCACTTGTGAGAGATGAACCTCAGCCCTGTCCCAGCTGAGTGCAACACCACCCATGACCCCCACTATTGCTCTTGTGCTGCACCGATCACTTCTGTGCAGTGGAGACCAGGACCCTAAGGTAGTTTTCCCAGCTTTCTCCTCTGTTTTGCATAACAGGTTGGGTTGGGATTTTCCCCCCATATATCTGAATCCACAGAGCAGTGCTCATCACTGCTTGCAATGCAACACGACTGTAAAAAAAAAAAAAGGCCATTTGATGGGCAGTTAATGACATTTTCCATCAGAAGACAAGAGCAGGAAGGACTTTCAAAAATTGCTTTTAAAAATAAAAAAAAAGGTGGATGGTGTCTACTCCCTTTTGTGTCATTTGCATCCTGGTGGCTGATCAGCAGCACAAGGTCCAGATGCTCCACAGAGGAAGGTGCCACCCAGCTGGGGACACGTCCCTGGAGCCTGTTCCAGCACAGCAGCTCCCAAGGTGTCCCCACCACTGAGGTCCAGCAGTAGTGATGCACGTTGGCCATCCCACCACAGAGCAGGTGGCATCGACATCCTCCCAGCCCTTCCTATAGACTATAGAGCTACATATGAGACCCCACTTGCAGTGCTATGTCCAGCTCTGGAGTCCTCAGCAAAAGAAAGACATGGACCTGTTGGAGCAGGTCCAGAGGAGGGCCACAAAAATGATCAGAGGGCTGGAACACCCCTGCTATGAAGAAAGGCTGAGACAGCTGGGGTTGTTCAGCCTGGAGTAGAGAAGGCTCTGGGGAGACCTTATTGTGGCCTTCCAGTACCTTACAGGGACCTACAAGAAAGATGGGAACAATCTTTTTAACAGGGCCTGTAGCAACAGGACAAGGGGTGATGGTTTTAAACTAAAGGAGTGAAGATTTAGACCAGATATATGGAAAAAATGTTTTACAATGAGGGTGGTGAAACACTGGCCCAGGTTGCCCAGAGAGGTGGTAGACGCTCCATCCCTGGAAACGTTCCAGGTGAGGTTGGACGGATCTCTGAAGAGCCTGCTCTAGTTGAAGGTGTTCCTGCTTGCTACAGGGGAGTTGGACTAGATGACCTTTAAAGATCTCTTCCAACCCAAAACATTTTATGATTCTGATTCTATATTAAATATGTATAGGCTGGGAGCAGTTTGAAACCTTCACCTTGAGGACGTTTTTCCCTTTGCATGGCAAAGGCCGCATGGCCATGAAGGACATTTTAACTGAAGAAAGAAAAAAAAGCAGAAGAGAGAGGTGTAAGAAGAATTGTTCTGGCAATGGAAGGAGGGAGGGAGAGAGCCAAGAGGTGGGAAGGAGAGATAAACGGTGGGTGAGCTATCGGCCCTCACCAAGCAGGAGCAGGACGGGGGATGAGGGTTAAAGCAGCTGTGCAGCCATGATCACCAGACCCCAGATAAACATCCAGCAGCCACACACTGCCCCACGCCCACCCCACGCCTTGTCTCAGTGCCTGGGATGGAAACCAGCCTGGCCCTGGCTCTGGGGGCATTGCTCAGCCTGTCTGGGGGGCCCCTATGTCCATGGTGTGGGGCTATGACTAGACAGGGCTCCTTGCATTCCTGGGTTGGAGTCTGAGAGGGGCCCTCTCTCTTTCACCAAAGGGAAATGCCACCCAGAAACTTTAAAAGCAAGTGTTGGCTGCCAGGCTGTTGGGTGTGAAGGGGGAGTTAGCAGGTAGGCTTTTGGGGGCATGCTTTAAAAAATGCAGGATGCTCTAAAAGACCCTGTTTAAGTAGTTAATGACTTTGAAAACTGTAGAAATTAAAGACAAGAGAAGACACATGGTGCCATTCCTGTTCGCCAGCTCCGTGCTACGGGTATGGTGTTGGCCACCATTAGCAGCATGGTGCCGTAGTTTGTATTAAAAAAAAAAACAAAACCAAACATATATACATGTTTGACGGACCACTCCTTAATTTTACCATCTCAATTAGTTTTAGAAGTATTTGTGCACATGGCTGTGAGAACTTCTTTTTTCTTTTTTTTTTTTTTAAAAAAAAAGAGGAATTACCGTCATTGCCTATTAAATCATGATTGAATGCTGCCAGGGTATGAAGAGGAAGCAGCACTGTCCCCAGCAGCCCCCTCCCTGCGCTGTTCCCCTCCCCAAAAGAGGGGAAAAGGCTGTCAGAGCCTTTGGAGGACCTGCAAATAATGTGCTGGGGGTAACACGACGACGGCTGGTAACGCTCGCCTGCGGCGGGGGGATTGCTTCACCACCCATCTTCCTTCCTGCCGGCCCCGCACGCTCTTCCTCCTGCTTGTTCTCTCTGCAAAAGCCCAGCCCAAACTGGATGGCGTGAGCCAAGCAAGAAAAAAATTTAGCAGAGCCTTTTGCAAGGTTTTTGTTGCCTGTTTGTGACTTTGCGTGGCTGGGGATGGGCCATCCTGGCAGCCTCGCCCCATAGTGCCCAGGAATGAAATATTAAAGTGATGGATCCAAGCAATGAGGTGGGAGAGAGGCAGACAGCAAGTAGAGGCTGCTTTGTAAAACTTTATTAGAAATATTCTTGATATATTCATTATATATATATATTTATATATACACACACATTACAACAAATGTGTTTTCTAAATAGCACATCCACAGTGGGTTGAGACTCAGGGTACCAGGTCTGGTTACTTCATTTCTGCAGAAAAAATGCAGAAATCCAAGGAGAGGGTGGCAGGGAAAGGGATGGGGCTGAAAAACCCAAAAATCATAAGGCGGGAATTCACTCACACGGTACAACATTGCCCCAAAGTGCTGTTTCCAACAGAAACAGGGGGCGATGGTCCACACATCAAGAGATGAAGCAGGCTGGAGGAGGAGCGGGCAGAGGAAATGTACCATTCAAATCACAATTAAAGTACAACTGTACATACCCCGGGAGGCCTATGGTGCACTCTGCTAAGGGCTACAAACAGGCACACGTGTGCATGGGGGTGCTGGGGGGATGCTGCCAAGGTTGTACCATTTTCCCAACTGTTCAGCTACCGAAAAGATTTAAAAAATAATAATGAAATCATAGGGAATAAGGAATTTCTGAGTGTCGGTGATTTTTTCTTGCAATAGTTTAACAAAAAGGGTGTAAAACCTGCACCCGTCCCACCCTGGAGTTATTTTGAATGCTGAAAACCAAGAACAGCTTCCCCTGTGTGACAACATCCCCCTCCATTCCCAGAAGCCCCCACTGCCCACCTCTCCTACCCCTGGCATCAGGAGCAGCCCAAACCTTTTCCTCAGCATCACTCCATCCCCCACTGGCACCTCTCCCCTGGCCCAGCCCTGAAGGTAACCCCCTTTAGTAAAAACCCCCAGACATGGGTGATCCAGACTCAGGAAAGAGTTTTCCTCCTTTTCCACAATTTAAGATGAGGGAGGCTGGTGGTTTCAGAGGATTTGGGGTCTATGTTGGAAGCCCTTGCTTGGGCCAGGACCCCTTCCCAGGCAACTAATTCCACCAAACATGCCAGCCCATGCACCAGCCTCCCGCTTATTATTTACAAAGAGGTGTTAAAACCAAGTGGGGATGGAAATGGCAGGGCTCTGAACTAAGCCTGGAGGGGTTTGCAGACACCCGCCCAAATCCTCTGTGTTTCCTTGTACCTCAGCACCCTTGAAAAGGAACGAGTGCAGTGGCAGGTGTCCCCGCTCAAAGGACTTCTTCCCTTCCAAAGGACGTTTGTGTGTAGTTTGTTTTGTTTTTTACCGTAGCACAGTAGATGTTTATGTGCCTTGACATATCTGCAGAGGCAGAGGATGGGCTTGGGGCAACTACTCCATCAGGCATCAGGTGAGAGCTGGGCCTGATGCAGCGGTGATGGCACAGTGCAGTCCTCAGCTCCCAGCTGCTGCAGCAGCAGCCTCTTTCTGTCCACTCTTCTGTTTCCCAAATGCCCTCCCAGGGGGGCAGCAGGGATCAGAGGATCAGCTCAGTCATGGCCATCAATTTTGCAGCAATCCAAGCACTCGGGAGTGGAGGCTAATCCCACCGCTGCTTTTAGCACTTGCCCCCAAGATTTGGAGAGGCTGTGGGGTCCTACCAGCCTCGGGCAGGCGAGGACCCTCCTAATGTCAGAGTAAATCCAGTGCTGTAGTCCAGCTTGTGGGCATCAGCACAGCTGAACCACCACCACTATTTTCACACAATAAAACCAAAAAATTCAAAGCATACCATTTAAACCCTTTTATAACCCTATGTACACGCACACTGTTGATGCACGATTGACTCCTTCTGCCTTTATGTTGCTTTCTGAGTTCAAAAATCCCCCAGTCCATGGGGATGCTTCACTAGTAAAACTTTTTTGCCCTTACCCATTCTGAAATTCAACTTCCTTGAGAGAAGCTCTGGCCCTACAGAAACTGCTGGCAAAACTCTAGGAGACCACAATAGCCTTGGAGCTTGCTCACTGAGCATTACCAGCAGAAGAATCAGGGACTGGGAGGGCAGCAGAAAACACCTATGTACCTTTTTGTTCAGTGGATACTGCATGACAGCGTTAAACAGAAGTAATCCCACGTCATAAATACAACAACCCCAAACAATCCAAAGTTAGGTAGAAAGGAAAGGAAGAAAGGAAAAAAAAAAAATTTAAAAAAGGAGAGAAAAAGAAATAGTCTTAATCCTTTTAATAGTTCTTTTGTTGAGGGTATTTTTTCACCTCTTTAAAAACATACAGTCAAAAGCTCTTGGGCAACAGGCACACGTGGCCCCAGCTCCTGCTCAGACCAGTTGAATATGCCACAGGCTGGAGAAGGGCAGCAGAACTGGCAGGTTCCAGCAGTCTCCAGCACCACGTGGAGCTGGAAAGAGTCGGTGGCCTCTGCCAGCAGCATAAGAGGAGTTTCACGGCTCAACCAGGCAACTGTTTAAAAAGCAACAGTCGTCAAGTGGTCTGAAAACCCTCTAAATGCTGGAGAGGTGCTGGCCTCATCTCCTTCCCCTCCGCAGAGTCACATCATGAGCAGTATGTACAACGAAGATGACTTCAATGCTTTTCTTCTTTGTACGATCACGTACCTAAATACCGAACGTCCATCAGGTTTGGTCTTGTCCTCAGCCAATGCACCAGCCGCTCCGTCCCAGGCTGGGAAGGATGGGGAGCCCAAGTTCTCAGGGAAAGGCAGAGTCACAAATCCCACAGGCACAAGTTCCAGCATCCACTCAGGTCTCGCCTCTCCCCTTGGTGCTTTGGGAGCGATGCAGAAGGTCATCACCGCTGCGCGTTGCCTTCTACGGGGAGAATGGCGTGATGCAGGCTCCGCGTGTGCTTCGAATCTAGTGTTTCGTGCTCTTCCGTAAAGCTGTCTGGGCTTGCTGCTCCGTCTAAAGAACTTCCACAGCTAGAGTTAGGAGACAACATGTCCTGCAGGAGGTCTTCCTGGACTATCCCAGAGTCTTTGTTCACTTTGCCCCTTTGGTTTCCTTCTTCCTCCTGGTCATTGAGCAGCTTGGCCAAGAAGTTGATGTATTTCATAGCCAGGCGCAAAATCTCGTTCTTGCTCAGTTTTTTGTCAGGCGGGTGAGTGGGGATGAGTTTGCGAAGCTCTGCAAAGGCTCCGTTGACATTCTGCTGCCTCCACCTCTCCCGGCTATTGGTAAAAATGCGACGAACCACTTTTGTATGAGGACCTGCAATTTCAAGCATGCAGAGTTAGGAGCAGGGCGTAAGAGGTCATTCATTACTTTGCTGAATAGGCCACTGTTTCCCAAATTAACTGACTTATTTTAGTGACATCAGCAAGACAGCAAAGCAGGAATTTCCAGCTAACTGGAAGCTAACCTGATGAGCTGAGGTAGCCATAACTTCTGTTCAATCCAGTGGAAGGGAAAAACGAAGTTGTGTCTTTTTAGATGTCTCCCACAACCCAATATTTACCTCTCCGAAGAGAAAGAATTAGGCTATGACACCTGTGCAGAAGGACACTATATTTTTAGGGTATCTCAGCTCATCAACAAGGGCATCTCAGCAACTAAGGTCCTATCAAAAGCTCATATAACTAGATGGTTTTATCGGTATCCCAGGAGTGTCTTAAAGACATACTATCAGAACAGGAGGAAATTAGTTTGAGCAGAGGCTTTGACAATTCTAAGATCCACAGATCTTCCCTGATGTAGGCAGGATCCAGCGCTGATAAAGACAGTAGGACTGCCACCAGCATTTTGGGTGGTTTATATGAGACAGGGTGGCAGGATTCACCCCACAGCAATGACGACAGGTAGCAATATAACACACAGAATGAAAGCAGTGTCCTTGCTGGCAGGGTAATTATGGGTGGAGGATGAAGATCACAGATGACCTGAGGACCACCTGCTCTCTCTTCACATCATGGCAAAGACTGCCTGTCTGATACTAATTGGAGAAGGGACTCTAGATTGCTAGAGGTGTCCATCTGGTTCAGTTACATGCAAACTTCAGTTAAATTCCTGTAATTTTACAGTCATATTTCTGATGGGGTATGGAAAAAACACACCAGTTCCCCTTTCAGATCATGAAGGTAACTCCTGTTGGCATGAGCAAGACATCATCTCTGTGCTAGGAGAGACCCAGAAATACATCTACCCAGAAGTACCGTGCTGCAGGAGTAGCAATGCTGTAAACCAGGACTGCAGGTCCTTGGGCCCATAGAAACCAATTAATGTAAGGAAACACTACCATAAGAGGCTTTTGTTATTACAACCTGTCTATTCTCACCTCCAGGAAACACCAACAGTGGAAGGACAGAGCGATCTCATAAAACTGTGATGGAATGGCCATGGCAGAAAGCCCCATAGGATGGAAAACATCACATACAAGGGAAATCATCACAGGCTATAAAGCAAAGACTTGGAGATACCGTATCAGTGAGTCATACCCCAAAGGACAGGCTGTCGATATTCCCACCCACATCATCTCTCCCCTGTAGCCCCTACTGAGACGCTTGCCTAACTAGTCCCTCCCGGTGACAGCAAGTCCCTGGCCATGGAAAGCAGTTCAAGCCGTAGCTCTGCCATCACCCAGTGAAACCAGCGTCCCGGGGGAGACTTTTAAACATCATTATTATTATATAGGAAAACTCTTGGCTGCTTTGACTGGCAGAGAAGCCAAATAGATGTGATTTTGGAGTCATCCTAGTCAGGCTGCACCTTGACGGATCCCACCTGGCACAATACAAGAAGAGGAATCCCACATTCCAGCTGATTCACCACCATGACACTTTCCTCTCTTCAGGGGAAACTGAGCCCCTTTGGTCCAGCACATCACATGAAATACCCCTGCTGCAGGGTTTGTATGAGGACACGCTCCCAAGCAGTCAGATTAAAGCTACTGGTTTCCCCAGCGTGCGAGCAGCCGTACGACTCACTTCTCCTTGCAGCATGCTCAGGAGCAGGGAGTCTCCCAAAATCACAAAGAGTCCCTGGGATAAGCTGAGGGATGTTGGAATGAGAAACTCATCCCCAAACTCTAAGATCCCAAACTGATGCTTTAATAAAGGCAATTTTCCACTTCCAAACTGCAAGTAAATGCCCTTCGTATGAATTAATGTGCAAGAGCTTGTGGAAAAGTCTCTTGTCCCTGCTGCGCACAGCCGGCCACGCCATGAGGAAGATGGTGGGGACCAAGGGGACCTCAACAACACCAGGCTGCCCAGCACATTCTCCACTGCCTTATTAGCAGTGCTTAAATGGTCTTTCCAGACAAGACAAAGCCACCAGCCTTCAATCCAGAAGGAGATGTAGACTAAAACCTTTTTACTCCCATAGAGGTATAAGAAAAACTCCAAACCCTTGGTTACTGTTTATTTAAAAAAAATAATCTCAGAGACTTCAAGTATTCACAGGCTTCAAACATGGGTTTCTATTCACTGAAAGTTGCTGACTAAAAAGCATCTATTCATAAATAGGTCAGAAATCAGAAAAAAAGACCTGTTCATTTTCATCCAGGGGCACCCGAACCAAGCTCCAGTATATAACACAAATTGCAACACCCCTTAGATTTTGATTCCTGCACTAACCGAATTACCCGTATCTTTTAGAAAGATACCAGGTTTGCATAAAAACGTGTCAAGCGATGGAGAAATTTTAAATGCCCCATAGCTGTGTTATAATAGGAGAGATTTGTTTCTGTTAAAGAAACTTGCATCACAATTAATTCAAGCAGTTGGCCAAGATTTTTTTGCCTGGGTTTTGCTCCAATTGACTGACTGACGCTTTTCAAATTGCAATTAGAGATCTGAGGAAAACTAGTAAAAAGGTTCCAGAATATCCTTGCAGATACTTTTAATCTCGGTTTATATCTTTTTTAAAGAAGATATTCAACGCACCAAACTTGCCCCAAAAGAAATATTGTAAACCCCACCACTCATTTCCTTACAGAGGAAGCCAAGCACCAAGCACCTGGCAAGACTCTCCAGCCTTTCTGCACCTGCTGAGGACCGAGGACCCCCAGGAGCGATGCTCTGGCGTGCTGCAGGTGTCACCCGGCAGGTGACATCAGAGCGGCCAGCAAAGCCCACACAGATGCCTCGGCATGGGATGCACATCCCTGCAAATTGTTCCTCTTGACGCCTATTCTTCTCGCTTACCCAAAAAATTTCTGAGCTCAGTCTTGGGATTTTAAATGAGGCAGAACCTGCGGGATTGGGCCCGATCTGTGCACCTGCATTAAAAGCACATAACCTAAAATCCGGCTGCAGCCAAACATCTCTGTAATCCTTAACATCTAATTTAACAGCGAGCCGAAAGCTTTAGTCAGACGCCGTGATTTGGTGGACTTTCCACCGTAACCGCTAAGCCTCGGACGCGGAGCGCAGGCAGAAAGCCCTTCCACTGCCGGTGCCCCGCGGGGCTGCGGGCTGAAAGGAGTGGGCAGGCGGGGGAGGGCGGGCAGCGGGGACGGAGGGGCTGATGAGCGCAGATAACGGCCTGAGCCCATCCTTCCCGGCCGTGTTACTCGAGTGGGGCGGCTTGCGACGTGATCTGGTTTTAGCTCAGCCGGGTAGCGGGACAGGGAGCGCTGGCTGGGAAAGAAGGGAAATTAACGCTCTGGCCATGGCCATGCGTTTTCAGTTTTCCAGTTAGCGTTTGCGGTGGCTAAGGAGAAAGCACAAGTCCAACGGGTCTCATTAGCACGGGCTGTTAGGGCTGCGGATGAACGGGTCACCCTCCCGCGTGGCCGTGGTCCTCCCACACACCCCGTGGCGTGGGCAGCCCGCAGCGGGGTCCGGTCCTGCCC
>VZZY01007382.1:0-42337 GCA_013400335.1 Eurystomus gularis
TATTGGTGAATAAAGAAATGGAAATTTGAGTTAAAATGATATAATGATTAATCAAAAAACATGACTGCGATGTGGCTTATGTTTCACTGAGTTGCAACAAACCCTAAAATCCTGCTACTTAAAAAAAAAAATCTTTCAAACCTTAGCTTTGCTACAAGTGAAAAATAAAAGATGGTGAATTGGTCTCCTTTTTACTAAAATCTAACCTAAAAAAATCTGCTAGGTCCCTTCTTATTTCATATTAAAGTTCATTTTGGAAAACATTAACATCTACAATTATCTGTCATTCTCAAGGAGGTGATAATAAGTAGCATAAACACTGATAATAAATAGCGTGATAAAGTGGTAGGCAAACAGGAAGTGTAGTTACTTCTGGCAGTTTTATACCACATAATTAATAGTTCTTTGTGTCTTGTAGCACAAATGTATGCAGCCAAAAGACTTTGTTAAAAAAACTCCAGAAAATGATAGAAGGCTGCAGAGAAGACTGGACCAGATGGCTAAAGAATTAGCTGAACAAAAGAGAGCAATTAGTGCTGGTAAGAACTACGTCGGGCTAAGATTCAAATATCTTAAGTTATTTCTTGAAAGCACTTGATGATTTTTGGTTTTATTACTTGTATGCATCTCACCATACAAAACAGTTAACTTATTATTACAGAGTTCCTTGCAAGTGGGTGCTATCAAAGCATCTATAGTGGTGTGGGTATAAGGAACCGAATTTTTCCAAGTTCTTTGGGGGAGGGGGTGGAACCAACAACAAATTTCATCTGAAGCGGTTACAGCATGTAAATATTAACGTACAAATGCAATTTCTTTTGGTAGAAAATGATGTAGCAGTTTTACTATTTGAAGATAATGGTTCGCTTGTATATAGCCCTCTCAGTAAGATAAAAGATCAATGCAGTACAGTGGAAAGAAGAATAAAGGAGATTAAGGGAAAAAGAAACAATCTTTCTCCTACTGGTAAGAGTTTAAAAGTTATCTATGACCATGCACAAATGGCTACTTTCTTTATGGCTGTCTTTTTGGCACACTTGTCTTGCTCTGGCCTTCAGAACTTTTTCACATCTTATTGGTTGCGTATCCTCCCTTTTTCCCAGCTTTTGAGTAGTTGAGAATGATTAAGATTTTAGTTTTTCTACTGAAGGGCACAAGTCATGGAAGACAGTGATTGGAAAAAGGAACTTCTTAACCACTAGGCTGCTCTGGAAGACTAATGTTTTAAAGTACACTTTCTAAACTTGTACACTGATATTGTTACAACTTTTTTAAACTTTACAGTGAGTTTCTAAATCTTATTTCCTGACAAATTTTAATGTGAATGCTGTACTTTACCAAGATTGTAATCTTATTACTCCCAGGCCAACAGTTTAAAAAGGAGTCCAAAATTTATCTGTCCAGGTACTGAAGAACTGGATTTTAAAAAAACCAAATCAATTTGAATGACATAATTGAATAAATCTACTTGACTTCAAAATGCAGATCCTGTGAATTAAATCTAGATTGCAGTTTTCAAATAACTTTTTCGTGTTTGCATTACCTTACTGTGAAAGTATTGAGATTTAAGTTATTAGTCTGTCAGTTATTCCACATTTTAACAGTTATTATAAATATCTTTTGTAGGTAGGGGGGAATATGTAGTATTTGAAGTTTTAAGAAGTCTGTGTCAACTAGACTGTCAGTTTATAATTTCAATAATTGTATGAGGAAAGTAAAGAACCGTTGACGCATGGATGAAAAATTACATCTCATTCATGTATTTGTTTTCTCTTTGAGTTTTAAGGTAATGCTTTCAAATGTTTTTAAAAGCATTCCTGCTTTATCAAGGCTGCTAATCACAGAATTTGACAGATTCTTTAATAAAATGCCTCAATGGGATTAGAAATGTCTGATTTCCTAGATGGTTTGCTATAAGTCTTTCTGAAAAATATGCTGCTGAGTTATCTAGAAAAAAATAACGTTTAAAATCATAGAATATATAACAGTTTTTTTATTAGTATGTAGATTTGCAATACTATTGAGCAGTCTGGAATTATTTATATGGTTATAGTTAGTTGGCAAAACAGTGACCTGTCTCTTATAATTGATCTGTTTTGAAATATGAATTGATGGTGTGGAAATCTGTATGTTTGTAAGCAGGACTAACTAGTTTATTATTTTCAATTTCCTAGCTTTGCAAATGTCTCAGGTGCCTCCAGGTAGTTCACCAGGAGACTGCCCACTATCTACTTGTGTCTTAACTAATTCAGAAGGTGAATCATTACCAGGTAACTTGCACAACTTATATATTACAGAAATTAAAAATAACCTGTGTCTTATTTTGGAACATACTTTATACTGAAATGGGAACTGTGTATATTCGCTATATCGTTTATATTTAAACTTGAATTATTTTAGTTTTTCTTAACTGGCGAAGTATGTAGAAGTAAGAATTCAAGGAAAATTGAGCATGAAGAATCACACTGGGTAAATGCTTTGCCTTAGTGCTATGTCGCTTGCCTCACTTTCTCCTCTTTCCTCACACCATTCCCCATTAATGGCTTCTTGTCCTGGCATGGTGTCAGCCTGTTCTTGCAGTGATCTGGTATAGAATACAAAGCACGCGTTCAGCAGTGTGATGTGGGAAGCAAAAAAGAGAACTGAATAAGAGACACTTCAGAATTGAAATGTCTTCTAAATTTTCAATTGAAAAATTTGAATTTAAAAGGAAACCTAATGTGTTCTCCAGCTTAAGTATTCAGAGATCAAAGAAATAACAAGTGAAAATAAATAAGCTCTTTAAATATTTTATGGTTGCAGATTAATTCAAGTTGTTTGTTATCAAGGTTCTTCTTGTTCCTGTGTGTTGGCATAGTACCAGGACGTAAGGGAGAAGATTATAGTGAAGGCTGTTGAGCTACATCAGTGGCAATACCAACTTTTTGGTAAATTAGTTGTGTGTGGGGTTTAAGATGGTGATTTGAGAGCTTTACCTTGAGTACGTCTCTCCAGCATTACAACTGCACAACGTAATTTTGTATTAAGAATAGACCTTCACATCCCAGGACTATATTCAGTGTAGCTTCCATCTCTGGTCTGTGACAGTGGCCCTTTTGTTTGTGCTTGCAAGACACAGGAGAGTATGTTGGTTAATAATGGTTAAAAAAGTTCAATAATCCACTTTTAATTTGGGGATTGAAGTTTACTTTTTCAGTTGGCAATATGGGAGTCTGATCGTGTCATGTCAATGTGAACAATTATTTATTTTTTTTTTAAATGTATTCTGAATAATCAAAGCTATTTAGTCTGTTTCAGAGGAATTTGTTTTAAAGAGTTATTAATAGATTCTGTATATCACCTTCTCCAAAACAGATCATTTCTTGCAGCTATTCTTACGAAACTATTTTTCCACATGCTAATATTTTTAATACATTGTGTTGATGTATGTGGTGTGATACTATGATGTTGTATTTAATTTCTTAACTGCAAAGACTACAAGGTGGTGGTAATGCTGTGGTAGTAAAAATTACTGTTGAGTTTTCAGTATTACTATAGCTAGCTTTATCAGTGTAAAATCTTGCTGGCTTCCTCTACAAATGCAAGAGTGAAAGGGAGTACCTCTGCTGCTTTGTTTCAAGAAAACAGAAGGGGACTTACAGATACTACCATATAAGAAGATGCGATAGCTAAAACTATTGTAGCTTCTTGTAAAAATGTGATTTGCTTCTAGTTCATTTGCTGTTTAGTTTTTTATTATTTGCCATATAATATCCAGAGAAGTGGATAAATCCTTCTTTTCGTCCATTAATTTTGTATGTATTTTACTAAGAAATTTGGTACTGTTTGTTAAATACATTTATATTGCCACTCTCCATATTGCAGGACAACAAATGGAAGACTGCTTGAACTCAAGTTATGATTATCTTTGGGAAACTGATAAATTAAAGAGACAGAAAACAGAGGTAGTAAAACACACCTCTGATACTTGGACTGATAGTCATGTGTCCATGAGTGCACCAGTGGATTCTTCCTCCCACAGCTATGGGCAGAACAGCTTAACACCAAAACAATATAGCAGAAGAAGCTTAAGAAAGAAACAGATTTTGCAGCATACTTTGGGTGATAAATTGTCTTTAGATAATAAGGATCTGAAAAAGTTTCCAAAGGAAAACCAGAAGGATGAAAATAGCATGACTACTTCAGTTGCAAATGAAAGTTCCCTTCTCCATATCAAGGGCTTGGGTCTTACTCCTGAAAATACAGTCAAGTTAAATACTGATTGTGCTTTGATTGGCAGTCTCTCTAGTTCACCTATGAACAATGAAGACTCCGATACATTTTCATTGGATAGAAGCTTCCCTGATGACAGAAACTATTCTATTTTTGAAGACAAGAAGAGGAAGAAAGTACAAACATTATCTAGTTTGAAACTAGCTACCTCAGAACTGGGTGCATCAGGCTCTACAGAGTTCTTGCAAGCAGTTACTACCTATAGCAAGTCATTTTGCACTGAAGACACTTCATATGAAGACTACTTTTCATCATCTGATTTGAATGAAAATGAAGTACAGGTACGAGTACCAAAGGAATCACAGAATTTTCCTGAAGATGGTGGCAAAGACTCTTCTACAGGTTTGGACTCACTTGATGTGCCCCATACTACTTCGAAGAAAACTAGGAAAAAGTCTATTCCAGCAAATGATGTTTCAGTAAAGAAAAACTTCAAACCAGCTGAACATCCTGAAAGTGTGCCATTAAATTATATGTCAAATGGTGAAAAAGCTGACACTGTAGAAGCTCTAGATTCTGATGATGTAAATAGGCAGTCTCAGCAGGCTCATGAAAAATCCAACAGAACCAATGTGAATTACTGTGCTCATGGTACTGGTAAGTCTCTACATAGAGCTGGAAAATGAAAAGAGATCAGACTGCAATAGATATACTCATGCAACTAAATTGAAAAATGAACTGCCATTCCCAAGGCAAAAATACTTCAGAATTACAGGAAAAGGAGAAAATGCTGCAGTACTGACTTTATTTTTGATAAATAAATGAGTTCATAGGATTGAGACCACACCCATTTGTTTTCCCATGTATTACAAACACAAAAGTTACTAAGAGGTAAAGAAACTGTGCTCACAAAATGCAACAAAAGTATGTGAGCCTTCTTTTCCCCTAATGCCTGGTATTCTGTAGGCTTTCTGTTGCTATTCAAAATCTCTATAAGAAACCAAAGTCTTTCTGGTTTAAATGTTATGGTGCCTTTGTAAGTTGTTTAAAAGTAACTCCTTGTCTTAGGGTCCCTTGTTCAAATTATTTTTATCTCACATTGTTTCTCTACATTAATTGCAGTTAAGGGCATAAAATATCTACTGGGAATATATTTGAGTAAGCAATTTCTAACTTATGCTATGATGAAGATTGAATAAGACCTTTGGGGGCATATGCAAGAGTTGCAATGTAAGCACATAGCTTTTTTATATGGAACTGGTCTTCATTTTTAATAATAATTTTAGGAGTACATTTTTATAATTGAGTGTTTTCAAGCTGTTTTGACCTATTTAGTTAATGTAAATGTATGCTAGAATATTGAATATCAGGAACTTCCCTGAAAAATGCTCATAACTTGCATTGGGGTAATCACTTTCAGATTTTTATATTTTGAGCTGTTTGTCCAGCTTTACATAGGGTTAAATGTGTATAATTGTAATTGTATGTTTTAGTAATTTGTTTTCTGTAGAAAAATCTGTAGCAGTGTCAATGAATTATATAAAACTATATAAAATTAATATATAAAATTAATATTATATAAAATGAACTTAAAGGACTCAACAGGCTTGGTATGAGACTTATGAAATCATCCAGTGGAAATGTTGAATGGTGACTGTGCTTATATCTATGGGTAATAAGTTGCCAAACTGTAAGCTGCTATTTTGGGTTCACTACATCTGTATTTTAATACCTGGAGTGCATTATTATAATACAGTTTTTAAAAAAGTTGATGCAGTTGTATGTTATGGAAGCATAAATGGACACCCATAGATGTATGAACCCACTTATGTGTTTTTTGCCATGTGATGACGTACTGGAAGATGATCACACAGTTGTACAGAATTGCAGAATGGTAGGCATTGGAAGGCACCTCTAGAAATTATCTGCCTGTGGCAGGGGGGGTTGGAACTAGATGATCTTTAAAGTCTCTTCCAACCCAAACCACTCTATGGTTCTGTGATGCTATCTAGTCCAACCCCTCTGCTAAAGCAGGTTTGCTTAGAACAGGTTGCTCAGGACTGCATCCAGGCAGGTTTTGAGTATCTCCAGAGAAGGAGACTCCACAGCCTCTCTGGGCAGCCTGTTCCACTGCTCTGTCACCCTCACAGTGAAGAAGTTTTTCCTCATGTTCAGATGCAACCTTCTGTGTTTCAGTTTGTGCCTGCTGCCCCTTGTACTGTTGCTGAGCACCACTGAAGAGAGACTAGCTCTGTCTTGCTTGACACCTACCCTTTAAATATTTAAAAGCATGTATTAAATCCCCTCTCAGTCTTCTTCTGCAGGCTAAACAGCCCCAGGTTTCTCAGCCGTTCCTTGTAAGAGCGATGTTCCAGTCCCTTCATCATCTTTGTAACTCTCTGTTGGACTCTCTCCAATAGTTCCCTGTTTCTCTTGAACTGAGGTGCCCAGAACAGGACACAGTACTCCAGATGAGGCCTCATCAGGGCAGAGTTGAGGGGGAAGATAACCTCCATCAACCTGCTTGCCATGTTCTTCTTGATGCACCCCAGGATGCCATTGGCCTTCTTGGCCACAAGGGCACATTGCTGGCTCATGGTTAACTTGTTATCCTCCAGGATTCCCAGGTTGTTCTCTGCAGACCTGTTTTCCAGCAGGTCAGCCCCTAACCTGTACTGATACATAGGGTTATTCTTCCCCAGGTGCAGGACTTTACCCTTGCCCTTGTTGAATTTTGTAAGGTTACTCTCTGCCAAACTTTCCAGCTTGTCCAGGTCATCCTGGATGGCAGCACAGCCTTGTGGTGTGTCAGCTACCCCCACCAGTTTTGTGTCATCAGCAAACTTGCTGAGGGTATGCTCTATCTCTTCATCCATGTCGCTGATGAATATGTTGAGCAAGACTGCACCCAGTACTGACCCCTGGGGAACACCACTAGCTACAGGCCTCCAACTAGACTCTGCACTGTTGATTACAACCCTCTGAGCTCTGTCATTCAGCCAATTCTTAGTTCACCTCCCTGTCCACTTATCTAACCCACGCTTCCTGAGCTTGCCTATGAGTGTCAAAAGCCTCTCTGAAGTCAAGGTAGACAGCATCCACTGCTCTCTCATCTACCCAGCCAGTCATGCCATTATAGAATGCTATCAGGTTAAGCATGATTTTACATTGGTGAATCCATGCTGACCACTCCTGATGACCTTTTCCTCAACATGATCCTTAAATTATGTATTTGTTAATTCCAAAGAACGATATTTATCATTAGGCTATAGAGAAAATAAATGGGGAAGGAGAAAAGATTTATTACTTTTCAACTTAACTATGCCAGTTAATTTTACAGTTAATTCTAAGTTTTAAATTCTAGTGATTAAATTATGATCAGTGTTCTAGAATGTTATGTTTTTATTTTCTCACTGCACAACTTGTTTAAGATAACAGATTTTGGAAGAGAGGAAAAAGGAACAGCATTCAGAAAACAAGTTTTCTGATGTTTGTATTTTTTATCCATTTTGTTAGGGACTTTTGTTAATCTAAATTTGTGCTTTTAGTGATTTTAATAATATTTATAATTTCAGTGATGACCATTTTCCCAAGTATAATGTATTCTGCTTCATGCATCTGTTGTGTAGTCAAGTAGAAACTCTAGTTTAACAGCTCAAATTAGCTCCCTGAAAAAGGGAAGGAATCCGTAATGAAAGATGAGTTGTATTTTCCCTACTAATGAAAGTTCTGTGGAAGAAAATGAAAATCTTGTTTTAAATTTACTACTGTGACAATGTTTGGTGGAATAATTGATTTTTATTAAATATAGGTTTAATGTTTCCTTTTTTGCTTGAATGTAAGCTATTTCTTGTCTCTGGTAAATAGTAAATAAATAGTAAATTAATAGTAAATTCTTTTTCTGTATGTTGTATGTGATTTGAAAATAGGTAAATACAGTATTTTTAAAAGCTAAACAATACTTTTAATTCTATGTTAGGAGTAATCAAATATCCGTATAAAATTTAATTATATCTGTATATCTTTAAGAAGTCAAACATTTCTTGCCCGTTTTACTAGTCGTTTTAGGTCAGTGACATTCTTACCCAGTGTCATTAATGACAAGAAGTAAGATTTTATAAGCTTTATTTCCACAGACTACTTGGAATATTTTATTTTAAAGCACAAGTGTAATATGCAGGCTAATCTGAAACTAATTTTTCAAGTCCTAATTTTTATGTTGTAGCAAACTTCAGGCTCGTTAGTAGGGTACACTCAAGACTTTCCAATTGTTTTGCTAAACAGCGGAGGCATAAACATGGCTACTTTTCATCTTAGTCCAAGTCGTAAATCAAGTAGAGAACTGTCACAGATACAAAAGGTGCAATTAATTAGGATTTAAAAGAATAAGATGCTTACCTATTCAGATTCATTTTCTCTTTCTCAGCTTTGTTTCTGGAGATGAAATAAATTATCTGTCCTTCTGATTAAACTCGACATACCTGATAAATTTCAGCACTCTGTAAGCAGTAAGTGCTGTGTAACTGGCTTTGTGTCAGCGCCTGGATTTTTAGCAGTTACAAAGTGAGGAAAACAGTGGCTTTTCTCTGTCATGGATATGAGTTTATGGAAATGCAATAATACTATTTTTTTTGTGGAAGTTAATGATCTATGTTACTAGGAGAGTCTATGAACTTGTGTCAGTCATGTTGTAAATTGTTTTACTTGGAAATCCAGTCCATCTGCTTGTAACTTTTTCAGTAGGGCTGATGGTAGGGTAGATTGGCACTTGAACCATATGGTTTAGAATGCCAGTACTTGCTTAGATTTGATGAATTCCTATGACTTTTCATCTGAAAACTACAGCAATAAATCATATTGGGCAAGGAATGCAAGAGTATGCTCTCTTACACTTCATCTTCCCGAAATAATTTAGAAATTTGAGCTGGGACTTAGCATTATTTTCAGTCAAAAGAAACCCCAAAAACTAAAGGCTTAGCTGAGTGAATTTTAGATATTTCTGGTGAATGTGGGAAGCAAATATCTTAGTTGGACAAAATATGTAAACTAAGGCATGTTATAGTTTAACTAATGTGCTTCAATGTTAAGATGGGAAATCTGGAACATCATTCTGTTTGGTGCAAAAATGAAGTTTAATTTAGGCAAATGAGTTTTATCTGAGGTTCTAGGTGCTTAATGCTGCTATAAAATACTGTTTGTCTTTAAAAACACATGTGAAAACTTCTTGAGATTTGATGTGCCTTATTTTTTTTTTTTTTTGAAAGAAGATAGACTCACTAAAAATACTGTATGATGCTGAAGTGCTGGGGCCTGAGTTGTGAGCCCTGAGTTGGAGCTGACCTGTGGATGAGTCACAACCTAGAAGAATGTTTTGGTTCTCCTATTGGCTTCATGTTCCAGAGGCAGAACCTGGCCCACCTGTGTCTCTGCCCTCACCCAGGTGGTGGTGGTTGGAGAGCTGGGCGAGGCCAGGATTATAGCAACCAGGAGCTGATCAGTTGAGGAGCTTCCTGTTGGGTGTGGTTTCTGTTAGGGCTGGTTGCATCTTGCTGAGCTCTCTTGATGGTGTCCTTCTCTGTGAAGGGCCACTGAGGGAGCCATCTCTGTTGTGTCCAGCAGGCGATGCTGGCACCACAGTGGGCAGCGGAGGAGCTGCACCCACAGGAACCTGTGGCAGGATTGTTTGAAAGAAGACTTCTGAGGGGATGTTGCTGAGTTCAGTGTTGGCCTGTGTGATCAGGTAACAGATGGCAGCATAAAATGATGATGGCTAAACCAGCACAATAGATGCCCTCTGTTGATATTTATTATGTCCTTTTAAAAACCAAACAAGGGATGGAGAAAACTTTCTTGCTTGATTCCGTGTTTATCTTCATAAAAAGTTTAATTGTAACTAATTATTACAACCAAAAAGGACAAATATTTCTGAATACAGGAACCAGGTTGAGGACTATTTTGATGTAGTCAGATTTACAAAACCTGATGAAACTTGTCCTAGACCACTTAAACTAGAGAATTTTTTTTTAAACCAATAATGGAAAATGCTTGTAACTTTTTCTGTTGTAATTTGTTGGTTTTCTGTCACCTCAAAAATAGAGTTTAGCTGACAGAGGGAAACATGATTCTTAGTTTATATATGAATTTAGACTAGTAAATACAGGTAGTACCCTTCAGTATTTGCTAAAAGTAATCAGAAGCAGCTTATTTCGTAAGAGCTGAATTTAGGCCACTTTTAATCACTAATTATTAACTTTATTTAACTGATCTCATATGTTTCTTTGAAATTAAAATGTAATGAATGTCCTAAAGTAGACTCTGTTGAATTGGATTTGGGGAAAAATGATCCATTTAAAACTTCAGTAATTAAAACTTCATTGATCAAAAGATAGATCAAAGTTTTTCATCTTATGCAAGCAAGCTAATTTCTCAAATGATTCAAAAGTTCATTATTTAGTGCTTAGAAAAGTCATCCTGACAGTGCTGAAAAATTAAATATATGTTAATTCACAAAATACCTGATGAAAGATACTACTTTTTGGCAGTCACATTAGAGTCCATTTTTATGGATGGTGCCATTTTATAAATAGTAGGACTAGATATGCCTGCATACACGCACAATCTTTGCTTGCTAACAGCTTGCTAGATTTGCTTGCAAAATGTTTGAAAAGGTGTTTCAGACCCTCTGGGTCATCTCAGATAAGCGCAGCGTGTACTAAAAGCATTAACATTTCAATAAGAAAGGAAATATTTCTGTATTGAGAGAAATTGCGAGTTGTGTAATAAATAAGCAATTTAGCAGATTCTCTACTTGTAGTTAATATATGGTTTTCAAAATATTGAAAATTTGGACTTCTACAACTTGTTTATTTACAAGATCAGATACTGAAAGATGAAATCAGATGCCCCAGTGTCATTCCTTTTTCTGTAACTGAAATACAATGGGAAAATAACTGGTACAAAGTATTAAATTGGGTGCCTTAATTGTACATAGCTCCTATGTGCTATGATAAAATGATTGGTGGCATTTTCATTTCACGAGGCTACATTTTTCATTTCAAGTATCTAAATTTGGTTTCTAGGTGGTGAAAACGAAGTTTCAGAGTGTCATGTTACTGATGGCTCTTGCAAAGTCTTTAATGAACAAAAGAATAAGCACAGTGGGGGGTTAAGGAAAACTAGAAGACTCCAAAAGGTCAGTTTAACTGGATATGTTTGTTTAAACTCTTTCTTTTTCTTGGAGAACCACTGAGTACCTTTGTATGTACAAAAAATAAATGCATTCTCTATGCACTATGAATTAAAAAACTTTTTTCTGAATCTCACTTTCCTTGAAATATTATGGGAATGGTGTTTAAAGACTATGTATGACCATGGAACTCAGCTTTCTGATAACTAGTGGTGCTGGAGTCTGTGCCAAGTTGACATCGTAAAGGAGGTTGGTAAGCCAGCTCAAACTGTTTTAGTTGAAAAGCCTCTGAAGTAACCTGAAAAGATGCGTATCCTTTTTGGAGGAGTTAGTAAATGGAGTAGGGTCTTTTGTTTGTTTATACTGTTTGTATAAACAGTTTTATTCCCAGTAGATGCTTCTGCAGGATAAAGATTTATGCAGTACCTTCCTGTAGGTTCAGGTAAAGCTAAATTTCTTAACTTACTATTTGTGCTCAATTTGGATGTAAGAAGAAAAAAGTGGGTTGGCACTAATCTTTTTGTGTGTGTGCTCTTGCCTTGTAAAAGATTTTTCTAAGTAAATATAAAACTGATCAGGAAAATTAAATAGTTCTTTTTATCGGTAAGTAGCAAGTCATACAATTAAAATGAGAACTTAAGGATATCCCATTTGCAGAACAATTAAGCACTAAAAGATGTTTTGGGTAATTGATTTTATGAAATAAATTAGATGGGTGTTTCATTGCTAGCTATTGGTAGAGTTTCAAACAGTTTGAGCACAGACTTTGATACTCTCTTCTGTAAAAGTTCTGAGCATGTGCAGTTATGAGGCTGTTCAACATTTTAAACATCCTGAAATGGGATATAAATCTCCATGGACCAGTGATCTTCTCTGCATTCAAATTACTGTTTGCCTTATTACCTGCATCTTACTTCTTGTTACTTAAGTATTTGTTTACTTCCTTTTCCTAAATATACACGTTATCTGTATAACTAATAACTGTAAGTATTACACAGAATGTATAAGTGAACTTCACTCTAGATCCATGCCCTATAGAGACATGAAATAGTTTATTTTTTAGAATAAAGTATGTATCCAGAACAGGTTCATTTCCTGCCACAGAGATCTGACTAAAGCTGCTAAAGGTATATCCACAAACTACAGTCAATGGCTCTTCCTAAGGCTGTCTGCAGAAAAGGTGCTTGGAGACTTTTCCAATCTGTTGGTACTGATTGCATCTCCTGTGTAATTGCACTACAGAAACATTATACAGTAGTGCTACTTTTAATTCATTTTTCTTAAGAAAAGATCCCAACATAACTACATACTGAAGAGAAACAAAAAGCAACATAAAGTTTTCAATGTTTTTTCATTTCCCCTTTTTTGGACTTGGCCTTGCAGTCAAAGGTGGTATCTTTGAATGGTTCTGCTTGGTGCCTGCTTGCAGAGCATGATCTGTGAGGTGTTTAACAGTAGAAAAAGCTAAGTAGTAGCTGCAGAAAATTCCTATTCAGTGTTTTCAAATGGCTTCTTTCATCCATCTATTTCACCTGAGGCATAATACAATTTGACTTAAACATCAGTAAAATAGTAGTGCATACTTTCATGAATGGAATACTTTAAGGAATAATTATAAAAGTTTCCAGTTGCAGTTTGGCTGTGGAAATTCATACAGACACAACACTGGGGAGGGGTTTTATTTGAAAAGTAGAAAACTTCACAAAAAAATTTTGTGCTCTAACCAGACAGTCTGGCAACCAAACTGCTGCACTGGAAAGTTTTACTTCATATTTTCCTCCAGCAATTCTGTTAATATATATTAAATAGACATATTCATAAATACTTAAGAACTATATTACATTGTTTGAATACATACATACAGGCAAAATTTACAAAACCAATGTTGGAAATCCCTAGGAAATTTTTGTGGAAAAAATTTTAAAAGGATGTACATTTGAACAAAATTAGACTGAGTCTCTGAATTTTTGTAAAGAATTAAGTTGTAAAGCTTCTCTAGTACTAGTCACAATGTTTTTTGAGCTTTTTAAAAACAACCAAATATAATACAAGTTTTTAATAATCACTTCTTTCAATGGCTGTAGCTTAAACTGCAACATTTTGCTGATGTTTGACAATGTGAAAGTGAAGTTAGAAAATTTAGTTTGATTCCTTTGCCCAAAGAAAGAGTATGACAGAAATAGCACAAATATTTGTTTAAAATACTATTTATTGATTCATAGCATTATGCAGATTTTTCTAATGCTTATTTAAATCTTAAAAGAAAGTTTGTTAAAAATACAAATGCAAAGTAAATAAAATTTCCTAGGTACTTTAATGGACTAATGTTCCCAGAAATGTCTATATGAATCTCCAGAGCTTTTATATGTAAAACAAAAAGTCATTGTAGAGTATATGCAGATTTCTACTGAATGGCTCTAATATGAGGCTCCAGATAATATTGCTGGTGTTCTGAGAATCTGTTGTAAGTATAATCTGTTAAATTCATTACTTAGCTGTAAGTCTCTTAATTTGGGAAGCACTGTAAATTGCAGGGTTTTTAATAGAAAAAGAGTTTGAAATCTAGTACCTCTTTAAAGACATTTTAGATGTTTGTTGAATTTCTAGACAAGTCTAGTTCAGTCTAAACTGGAACTTTTTAGAGTATTTATAATTCATTCACTTCAGTGTATATTACAGTGAACACTATGTTTATAACTCATTCACCACAGTTTCTTTAATATAAAACAAGGTGTCGATTCTCTGCTTTTCTGCTATGCTATTGTTATGCATTTGTTTTCTTCAAACCCTCATGCAGGCTGAGCTTTTTTGTATTTTGTTTTAGCTGAAGTTAATAAAGCGTGACTTTGTTCAGGTATTTTTATATCACAATTTTAGATTACAATTACTTTTATTTTCATTCTTTATCTATACTATTTAGATAAGCATGCTTATTCTGCTCTTAAGATGGAACTTCTAATCAAAGTTATCTAAAATTGTACTGCCTACTAACAAAAGCCATGAAGACAGCAGTTTATAATGGCAGCTGCAGGCATGTTGGGGGAAGATAAGTAAGATTTTCAGGAATCTTTAATGGTTGCAGGAACAAGCTTTTTGGATTTAAAACACCACCACCACCCCAAATACCCCAGGAGATTTGGTGTGTTGTACATACTCAAATGTAGCACAGGCCAGTTTTATAAAAATCTATAGGTTTGAACTTCCTGGTTTTGAGACATGACAACCCATAATTGAGGATAGTTCCAGGTTCTTCTCATACAGAGTTGGTAAAGATAAACACTCTGGATTAATGCCTGTGTATGTCAGCAGGTGGCTTCCCGGGTCTAGAAATCTAAGTTGATGATTGTAGGGATAAAATAAACCCTTTATGGACTGTGATGCATTTTTCAGTTATTCCATGGAATTGAATACCTAATTCTTCATTGCTTTGCATAGGGAGGACAAAGTGAAATTACTAAAAATCATAAAGCCAAAAATGTATTCAAACAAGTTAGTTACAGTGGCTTTAATCTGGTGATATGAGAGTTGAGTGCTACTTGCATTGCTTAATATCACAAAAAGTGTTTACATTTATCACAACACTTGTTGCATCACAAATGTAAACATTTTGTGCTTTTAAACAGATCAGAGGTTGACTCAGCTATTTTTATTCAGAGAAAAAGTTGCTTCATATTTTTAGAGGGGTATAAGAGGTGGTGGATATCTTTTAAAGGCTCTAACAGTATCACATCACTGGAAGTGCAATTGGAATAAAATTAACTCTCAAAAACCCCCTTGAAATACTGTCTTCTGAGCAAATAAACTCTTCACCCATATGGAAAAAAAAACAGCTAAGCATCATGAGGGATACTTAAAACGATATTTTTGTTTTAAGGTCGTATGGACTTTAATGAAATTCCTTCACTTCTGTATTTAAACAGATTCATCTTGGCTTGTATTTTTATTGCTCTTGGATTTAGGTGAAAGTAAGATTATTTTTTACAAAGAATCTCAGCTCATGCTGTGGAACAATTAGTGCGAAGCAGGCCATCGTTAGATCATGTTATCAAAATCCTTCCTTCTGAAAGTATTTTATTTATGGCAAAACACATTTTAATACCCTGAAATCCTTCTATGCTTATCTGATTTTGATCCTAGAATGCTTCTTGTTTACAAGAGGTCTCATCTGACATGAAGTAATCCTAAAAGTGTCTGACCAACTGTAGCTGATAAGAACTGAATAGTTGATTATCATTTACCTGTAGTTATCCAGCTGACTAAACATAAAATTGAAGAAAAGTTGTTGGGAAGCAAGCTTTTGAGCAGACTACACTGTGGGACAAGTAACTTCGAAAGTGTCAGTGAGAAAAGGATCTGATTTTATACATCACTGCAGTTTGCTTCCTTGGAGTGCCTGAAATATGGCACTGAATGGGACATTGAAATCCAACAAAGTTTATTTTTACTGGCAAGACACAGCTTATGCTATTGCTGTATCCAACGTACGGCTCTGGTCATTTGTTCCAAATGTCCAGGTTTAGTAATAATATATGTGAGAACAAATTGTCATATCTATAAGTAGTGTTAGTATTTGCCTTGTATAAATTGAATACGCAGATGCTTATTTGATAAAACATTTCTAGTATAAAGTTAAGAAATTTTAAAAATCTAAGAACTTCGTAATGGCCTAGTAGACTTCAAAAATGAATGCTATAAGAGTGATGTATAGGAAAAACTAAAATGAGTACCAGCAAGGTTAATATGGCTAAAATCACTGAAAAATAGTCTGAGTATTTGAAAAGTAGGGTCTCAAAATACTACCTGTGACTTAGTACTTATTGATGCTCAAGTTTTTCACAGGACAGCACTGTAAAGGATGCCTGTAATTCCCATGATTTGAGATAGTTTTATGAGTCTTGCTGTACATTTAATCTCATGAGTATTTTCAACCTTTGCAAGACAGTTCTGGTTATGGATTTTGTCCAGCTAGTTAATTTGTCCCCCATTTTGCCCACATCTAGTTGAGGGCTGCCAGAATAGAAGCCATAGTCTTGGCATCTGCTGCTGCACCTTATAGTACATGCTTTGAGCCATGTCCTAATGACAGCAGCTGCATTATCACCACTTAGGGGTGCTGCAATTCCTGCCAGGAGGATCTCCTGTAGATGGGCCTAGTGGGCTGATTCATGGCCTCGGGTCCCTAGAAATAATTCTCTTTATGATAGATTTCATGCTTGCTGTTTTGGACTACCTACTGAAGTGCTATGGTCTATTTCTTAACTTGAAAAAAGTGTCTTTTCAAGTCAGTACCTTCCTTTGGCAAAAGGCACAACCTCTTCTTGACTCAAGTTTAGGGTATTTCCTCTTTGTTCTAGGGACACTTCCAGCTGCTGATTACACTCTTGTATGGGTTGCTGTTTGGAACACTGGAAATGTGTGCCATGACAGTAATATAAGTGGTTTGTCATCTTAGCAGGCAAAGTAGTTAAGATCCAGGAGTTGAATTTGCCCAAGTTTTTATATAAAATTGTCACTAAGTTTCTGTTTGGGCAACAGATTAACATATTGGTTCTCTTTCAGAAACTAATTCAATAAATAGTGGCTTAAGTAAAAAAAAAAAACCTTCACCTTTTTCTAAGGTTGTTCCCCCCCGGCCCCACCCCACCCCCCTAAAGGTTGGTAGGTTTGGTGATTTTTGGTCCAGAGACTATTTGAGTTCTTACATAAAGTCAGAAAATATTTTTTTATTACTGCTTTTAGATAAGTAGGAAATTGCTCAAGACCTATCCAAGATGAAGAGGAGATGGGATTCTGGGGTTTTATTCCTGACACTTATGCCTAAAGTACATCTATATTATCTCCATCCTTTTATTTAGAAGTCTATGGCATTCTTGGATTTTATGGTGGAATGGAAGCTTAGGTGCAAAGAACAGGTTCAGCTCTCTGGCTCAGAGCATGAGGAGAACAGTGCATAAACATTGTGTAAGAAGCAAGAGTGTGCAGTCTGTGCTTGAGACATACCTCACTGCTGAAGATATGTATGTATTCTGTAACTTAATTCTAGTTATGGGTAAATCACAATTCTTTTCTAGTTTTGGAGTACACTGTTACATTTAACACTGAAGTCATAACCATTGTGCCAGAAACCCAAACAATCAAATCAGCATTTGACATGTCTTCATTAACAGGGTTTTTTTTAATAATTTAACAAATACCCCCATTCTTTTCTACATTGAAATAAAACATTTTATGGGTTAGTGTGCAATCTTTGTAGAATTATGAGCTCACAAACAAGTCTGCATGGAAAAGGAATATAAATATGCAATAATTTAAGGAGTAATATGGTGCAAGTTTTTTCCTACTTAACAGATGTGCTACATCTACTACTATAAAGAATAAACACTGAAAACAGTGGCTGTTGATCATAAGTACACACTACAAAAAATTTTTTGAAATATTGATGTGTATGATTAATTCATAATCCTTCAAGATACTAAAAATAAAGTGGTTGTTTCTTTTAATTATTATTCTACCCTTCATAATATTACTGTTGCACCTTAAAAGCCTGAAATAAGTAATGTTTTGTTGTTTACCATGTTGTCTAGAGGGCAGTAGAGCTTTAACTCAGCTTGTTGACTATCATTGACAAGTGGGTTACAATATTCTCAGCAGCATCTCAACTGCAGTTTGCAGTCTTGTATCTTAGCACAAGCTTAACATAAATTCAGACTTGACTTTTTTGGGCTGCAAAGGTGTTGAGTATCTTCACCTAAAATTCCACTCATTTCTGTATAGTTGACAAGCACCAGACTTCAACTACCCAAGTTAACCTTATGGTGTTAATAATTGTGCAAACCCAGTATTTAATAGTTGGGGTGATTCCCTCTTTAAATGGTTCCTTCTCTACAGCCTGTGCAATGGAAGAAGGTCGCTTTGTGCCTCAGTTGCTTCTGCCATTGTGCCATTCTGCTTCACCCATTGTGAGCAGTGTTAACTGAGCCGCTGACATCTGCAATGAAGTAGCTGAGGCAGATGTTATTTCTAATGAAACTTCCACGATGGATGGCAACCACCCTTGCCAAAAATGGCCTGGATGGCTGAGGGCTTAAAAGCAAAACCTTTAATTTCACTGAAACTACTGTTGCCCACTATCCTTGTGGCTTGGTTTTTATCTCACAGTTTTGGCATATCTCAGCTGAAGCTTTATGAAGTGCTTTCAGTTGGTCATAAGTCAGCTCTCCAAAGAAATTGTTCACTTCATTGGATCATTGTGAAAGCATACACAGTTTCTAATGCCTGAAAAGATGAAACAGATTCACTCCTACATCACGCTTAATTTTTTGTTGAAATTATTCACAGAAGGGTATAAACTATTTTTGTTAACCTTGGTGAAACTGGGGGCTGGGAAGAAGCTCATGTTGCTTAAAATTTCAACAGAAAAAAATTAATTGTACCTGACTTTCTCACAGATCGTTTGGGAAGCTGTGCATATATTGGGCATTATTTGGTGCTAATGACAGAATTAATTTATGCCTTAGTGTGGTCCTTAAAATGTTTCTGCTTGCATGTATGAGTTTTCTATGTAGCACAGTGTTGCACCATGATAGCTCTTGTTCCTCTTTTTCCTGTCTTGTGACTTTTTTGGGGTGAGGGAGTGTCCTTCCTTCACCTGAGCTTTCATTTTCTGTTAGAATCTAAACTGTAATGTAGCTTTCTTCTCCCATTAGCATCCCAGTTCTCAAGATTCACTTCTGTCACATTGGCAGTCTGTTCCTCAGCTTTAATGTTATATGATCTAGAGTTGAAACTTTCCTAGTAAAAGACAGTTGAGAACTGGGCTGCTTCTTTTCCTGAGTAATGCTGACGGGAAGCCAACTCCTAATTTGTACCTGTTGGAAAGGCTTGGGCTTCCCATCAGAATGGGAATCACTGCTGCCTGCACTTGAAAAAATTATAATCATGCTTGTTCACTTTTTTCATGTTGTGTTGGCTGACTTGGAAATTTTCGGTTGCAGTCAAAGGGATGGGAAGAAGCATCTTTTCCCTCCTTGATCTTTGTTTGTCCTACCAGAAAAAGTCAGTCTCTAGTTCTACTAATGATAACAGGCAGATAAACCAGCCCTTTGAAGTTGCAGAACACAGTGGAAGCTGTTACTTGCTACACAGTTTTGTATACCCAGTGGGTGAGGTTTTTTAAATATTGTTAGCTATTGTGGTTGCATGTGGAAAAACTGAAATGTCAGTAATTTGTAAACTGTGACACCGCTCTTCTGAAAAGTCTGAAGCTGATCATCCTTAATCTTCTGCAGAAGTTCTAGGGGTTCCTATGTCTGTGATTACGGGATTTCTCATTTTATCTCGTCTTTGGCAGTGAAGAAAAACTGTTGCCCAGAAGCCTGTCATGTCACCTTATTTTTCTGTCTTGTAATAGCCTGCTTTGTTTTTTCCTCTTTCCCGATGGTAGTACTGGTTTAGTTAGGAAGGGCACATTTTTCACATCTTTCTAGTACCAAAGCAGAGGTACTATACTTGGTCAGGAAATGACAGTCAAAATTTAGTTTGCAGCCAGAGAAAACTGGAAAAATACCAGTATCAAAGGACTGATAAGAGGAGAAAGGCCAGCCAGAAAGTAAATTACAGCTTTGAATAATTGCTGTTTAAAACTACTGAATAGTAATCATTCATTACAATTACCAATTATTTTCAGCTATGGGCCACAATTCCTTGAATAGAATAAATTAATGTAGCATAATTTATAGATGGTTTCTAAAAACAGCATTAAAGTTTTGGATCCTCATTACAACCTTCCTAGGTAAAAGCAGATTGAAATTAACCTGATTCTTGAATATTCCCATGCTACACATGGCTTAGTACAGTTTGGCTCATGTACTGACTAGTAGGACTGAAGATTGTTGCTTCTGACATACAGCTGTAAGGGCCAAAAGTGAGTATATGAGTTCTGAACCAATTTCAGAACCATCTGATGGGCCTACAATAGCCAGAGAAAAAAGTGATTGGAAGAGTATAAAGCAGATAGTGTAATAATCTTGCAGTCTTCCTTACACTTTATTTGCACATGCATGCACTACTTTCTCCTGCCTCCATCCCACCCCCTAAAAAGTCCTTTATCCCTGGTATATTGGCCAGACCACATGGGGAAATTGTCTTGTTAAGTCCTGAAGGTGAAAGTCTTTTTTTACTTCATCAGAGCATATGTCTGAATTTGAGAGTACAGTAAAGCTTATTTCTTTCAGAACTTCAGTCAACTTTAAGGCATAAGAGGAGGAGTATTTTCACTATGTAGTAATTCAAAAGTGGCATTTATTGGTTGAAATCTTTTGTGAAAAATATCTGAGGTCTGGGTTCTTGACCTAAAGACAAAATGAGATCTAATACACTTAGGCTGGAATTTAACCAGTCACAAATGTTAACCTGTGCCTAACAAGTCAATTTTTAGCATGAATACACTTTTCTTATGAACTAGCCTGGAAAAAACATATTTTATGGTAACATTTTAATTCATTTGTCACTTATGAGAAACACCTCATGACATTCTTAAGGAAACAAATTTTGAATTCAGTTTCTTGAAAAACAGGATGTACAGGATGACTTTTCTCTTATTGTCCTTCAGCTCCAAGAAACACCTGCTCAAACTTAGAAGAAGGAAAGAGTATATTTGAGGTTGGATGCCTCTTTGCTGGTGTAAGTCAGTTAACATCCAAGTAGTATCATGTTGTCTTTTAAGCACCGGAAAGATTTATAAATACTATTTCCTGTGAGAATACTATTTCCTAGTGAAATGTGGTTTTTATATTTCAGATGATTTAGAAAAAACTCGTTGTTGATGGTCTCTAAAGAAATACTTCATGCAAGTGTGCTCCTAAGAAACATATAAAGGAAAGCTGAAGCATTCTGACTTGGAGTACCGATATGCAACTTTTCAGGATTCACAGTTCAATGGTAGCTAAATAAATGGACCAGTTAATTCCACTTTTTACACTGTTTTATTGATAATAATCCTGCTACAGATGTGCATTAGAACTCATAATGATGCTCACCAGATGTCTTTTTGCTAGTCAGAAAAGAAAACACTAACTCAAATATTTTTTTGCAATAAAACAAAGATGTAAAAATAAAACAGACACAAACTGCATAGAAGAAAAATTGCATAGCAAGGGGGAGAAGCAATTAACTTGAAAAATGTACAACTGAAAATTAAAACATAGTTTGGCTAAGTTTGCTGCTTGGTAACTGTAATTAAAGAGGATTGCTTGTCTTACTGAAGCAATAAAACAAAATATTGTCGTCTTAGCAAATGACCTCTAAATTGCAAAAATATGCAGTTTTGAATGCAGATGAAATAATAGTTTGGAAGAAATCAAATTTATTCTAATTTCTATGTTATGTATACATCCTTCTGCATTCTTGAGTCTTTGAATCACTTTGAAGTGCATTGACAGAACATTTGCCCAGAATGCTCACTATACCATCTTGTGTGTTGTGTTGTGTTGTACAATAATGGCTGACTTTGCAGGGTCATGTCAGGACAGGCTGCAAGTTTCCCAATTTGTGTGGGTCCAGTATTTTCACTTCCCTATAGATAAGGTATTAAGGAACTGTTAACAAACATTTCTGCGCTGAAGCTGAAGAAGCAGCTGTACAATCTCACACTGCTCTGGCCTTGGTTTATAGTAATACGTTTTTTAAACCCAGGTTTGGCAAAAGTGGTGATCTGATTAGTAATATTTCCATGACATTTCATTTGTAAAAAATTGTGAGGAAGGGTATTTTTCTGCATATTCTGAACAGGCACATCAAGATCTGGCTTTGGAGCTAGTACTATGCAAATACCCAAAGAATCTAGTGCAATTCTTTTGTGGATTTAAGTCTGACTTTTAGCCAAAGAGCTTTATTCTGATGGCAGTGAGGCTTGACTTTAGATACTGAAGGAGAACATCATGACTATGCTTAAACATACATATTTGATATAGATGAGGTCTTCAGCCCAGAAAGTTTGGACAGAGAAGAGTAAAACCTTGCTTTTGTACCATGTTTTGTGCCTTCCCAGGCTGTCACATCCCAGGATGCTTTAGTGTTCCGGAGTTTATGCAAATCCAACAATATGCATTAAGACAGTGCAAGGTATGCTCTCACTATTGCATAACGTGCCCTTGTCCAATTTCAGTCATCTCGCCTAACCTGTGCATGTTGCAATCCTTCTGCCATGAGAACCCTTACTCAGTGTTGTACTAGATGTCTTTTTGTGTATATAAACTCAAGTTTTACTTTATATTACTTAATATTTAATACTAATTATATTAATGTTATGATTCATATATTTAATATATATTGTTGCACTTATTTTTTTTGCTCACACTCTTTGTGTATGAAACTTCAACATGGAATTGAAGCTGCAGAGTTCTTGGAACTTCCAAGAGCAGTTAAATGTGACTGCTTATTTGGGGTTGAAAGTAATGCGGTAGAAAGTCTTTTGGCTAAGAATACAACAAATTTTGATTACAGATAAGTGCATATTCTCTTTAGCTGTCAGGCTAGCAGTAGGCTAAGGCATCATCAGTAAGCATGGCTGGTAACAGGTTAGAATTGGGAAAAATGTCAAAAAATACTGCATAGAATCTTTCTCAGATATGTAAATATAAAAAATTTTCTCCTTTTCTCAGTGAAGTTTTCATCTTCTATTATTGATTGTTTTTACATTTTCACATTGTATATATTTTCAGTTCTGAAGTATTGTATAGCTTACATAATGTTGTCTGAATGCCTGTTTATAATGAATTTAACAAATTATTGAATATCACAGAGCAATAGGGGTTGGAAGGGACCTCTGGAGATCATCTAGTCCAACCCCCCTGTCCAACATATATTACATATATTTTTTTGATACCCATGTTCAGTTATGTATTTCTCTGATACTGCTAAAGTTCATGTCTTAAAGTTCTGTCTTACCTCTGCAGATGCTGGAGGGTTTCTTGGTCATTTCTGATGAACAAAGGATACTTCTTCCTTTTCTAACTTCTATAACACTAATTCTTAAAAAGCTTATTTAAAGTCTGTATGGGGCAAACACTCCTACTTTGCATATAATCTATGGTGAGTATTGCAGGGGAAAGGAATGTTGCTTTATAAGGTGTCTCAGAATTGCTGATTTAAGGATTCTGTACTCTTTAAGTGTACTTTGTGTGTTATATTGCCCTGACAACTTTTATTCATTAGACAAGATTTAAGACCTGGACTTAAAATACTGAAGTTCGGCCAAAAAAACCCTACACAATCAAAATAAAATTATTATAATTATATTTTACAGTGAACATACACTTGTTTCTGCCTTTCTGTTGGAAGAAACTGGAATAATTTTAAATTATAGGTCGTCTTTGTTGAAGGAAAGCTGCTGTTTCCTTCCCACCTGATCAGGAAAATAAAGGTAGAAGACAAATATTTCTGTGGCATCCCAGACTGGAAATCCTATGCTTTTTGTTTTTACTAATGAAAACTTAGATTCCTGTCTTCTGCTATACTGTATGCTTTGGTACCAGCCATGATGAAAGGGTTTCCTTCCTTCCATGTCCTCAAAGTTTAATACCTCTGGTATATGTGTTAATTAGTACAACCTCTTCTCCAGGTGATACTGTAATTATTAAATTGTTTAGTCCTTTTAATCAAACAGTTTCTAATTTAAGGGTTTTTTTCAGAGGGGAAAAAAGTTCAGATTTGTGATGTTTTCTTGTCTCTTTCACTTCTCTAGCCAATAAGGACTCTAGTTATGACCAGTATGTCTTCTGAGTAAGGATTAAACATTTTGACTCTTTAGTCGGCACACCATTTAACTTGAATGTTGATAATCTTTTTATGCCTATACAAACTGAAATTTTTCTTAGGGCCATATGTTAAAATACTTTATTTCATTCTGTGTTGCAGCTAGAAACATGTAGATGCATGCCATTGCAATTTATAGTGTGTGCCTGTGTTTGTGTTGCTATGGTGCAGACTGAAGTAGTGGTTCCATAGGTGAGCTCAACAGGGCAATGAAACTAAAATCTTAGGCAAGTTCTGAATTTTTCTGAAGGAAGTGTAAAAGGGAATTTTATCTAGCAAAGGGTTCAGACTTTAAGTCCAAGACAGAGCTTTTTGCCCATACATTGTAGTTATTTCTATTTTAAAAGTCGATCTGAAACATTAGTTCAAAATGTTTTCTTTCACATAAATAGTTGCTGAAGAAATATCAGTTGTAGGCTTTTTAGCCACTTAGTTTCAAAATATTAGAAGCAGCTGCCACTGCCCATTTAGGGGGAGAGTTAATAATTTTCTGGCATGCTCTTATCATTCTCTTAGAAGTCTTACAGCATGAGGAACATCCAACAAAAACACAATTTCATATTTTATACTGCACTTGCTTACAGTTTTTTGAATTCTTTTTCAAAACTCAAGCTATTTCTACCACCCACAAATCTGTTTCAGATTTGAAGTAATTAAATCTTGACAGTTACATAGATACAAGTACTCAGAAACAGTACTGAGCAGCTGTCCTTTTAGAAGTTATTTGTAAATGGCTATTAATAGCTATTAACAAGTATACCAATATATGTCAGAAACATAAATTGGAATTAATACTTTTCTTGTCTTTAATGTGACTGTAAGCTAGTAACACCAAGACTAAAGTGCACTTTGCAAGTCATGCAATACAGGATCACTGTGGGGGAGGCAAAGATAATAGCTACAGTGCAGATAGAAGTAGTGGAAAGCAGAGGCTGTCATCTGCCTGAGAGAACAAATCCTGGCAAAGCTGGGGGAAAAGTTCTTTTCTTGAAAGAGGTCATCAATATATTATTTCTTTTATGTTGCTTGTATGTTGATTTTTCACACTAGCAAATTAATATTTCACTAAATAAAGTCTAGTGATAATGATTTCTTCAGAACTTTTGATTGCCTACAGTTGTAGGCATTCATCAACCTGTAAACTGGTGAAGGGAAAGGGACTGCTTCTGAAAGAACAGAAAATAGCCCTCCAAAGTACAACCCAATAGCCAAAAGCCAATTCGGCTAATTAGTAGCTGCAACCTCAAAAGCAGTTGATTAGAATTTAATTAACAGTCGTTTCATGTCATCAGGTTTTGAGATTATATTAAGTGCTGCTTACTGATTCACAGCCAGCAGCTACCTGTTTTTCTGAATCACGCCCTCAGTGAAATTTTGCTGTATGTTTGTATCTGCAGCTGACTGAAGTATAAACGGGTGAGTTTTCACTGTAATTTTTAGGCATCTTAGATTCAATTCTTCAACAAGACTTTTTCCTCTCGTGGCAAGGAATTTCGCGCAGACACAAGAACTTAGAAAAGGTTCAGGTAGAGCATAGAAATGCATTCCTTAGCAGGCAGTCTAGGCAGGCCCAGCAAAGACATTCCCTTGTAGGCTGTGTCAAGTTAAAACCCATAAAATCAAAAGTTAATTTGTCATGCTGATTTTACTCTTCCTTTGTTTGAAACTTCCTAAAAAACAGGAATTCTGCATTCTCTGTGAATAATTTTTTGCAGTTCTGTTAGCATTCCTCTAAGTAGTGTTTGTTTTAGCTGGGGTATTTGGGGAGTTTTAACCTACCTACTTTCTTGGGAGGGAATGTCAGGGATTAACTTATTTTACCTGAGAGTATCACTCTTGTGATAGATGTGACTGCGTTCAAGGTTGTGCTTAATTGTTTTGTTTTATGTAGCATGCTGTGGACACTTCCAAGTCAGCTTGGGGAAGCAGAGTGAGCAGTGGAAAACTGGGCTTTCATTTACAGACCTTTGATGATCATTTTTAATAATGATTTATGAAAATAACCACTAATAAGAATAGTAAATTGTTCTTATGCAACAGCTTTTCTCTAGTGATACCAAGATCTCACTGTTTTCACAATGATATATATATGCGCTTCAATGTAGCTTTGTAGAGAACTCAAATTAGAATTACAGTTACAGGTGGCCATTCTGGATTTTATTTTAAATTTTATATATTTAATTGTAATAGTATTTAAGGATAAATGAATTTGTAACTGAAACATTGCCTCAGATGTATAGGTAGCTAGCCAGAACTTTAGGACTTCTCCCTAAATTTAGACACAGGATCTTATTCAGATGCTGAAAATCTGGTGCTTCCTGATGAAAACCTATTAAGAGTACTGCATCTAAATGTTTACTTATCCTGGCAATACTTTTTTGATAGTACTACAAAAGCAACCAGGAATGAGGTTGCATTATACCAGGCATTGTACACAAACAATATGTTAGATAATTCCTGTCTCAAAAGCTTCTATTTAAACAGACAAGATAGATGTGGGGGACAAAAGGGCTTTGATGCGCAAGTAGATATGATTGTGTGATGACAGAAGAGGGTCTGTTTGGGAAGGCTGATGAATTTATGGCCAGCAAATGGATAGAGGCTCAATGAGAAAAGGATAAGAAATGATTAGTAAGGAAAGTAATGAGGTGAGCTTGAGTTAATTTGTGTTGTGTATATGTTTTTATAATTCTGCATATCCACTCAATATTGTATGGTTGTTGGGGTTTTTTTCCTGTTCTTTTTAGGAAGCCAAATACAGTAATTCAGGTGCTGAATAAACTTGGAGACTTTTTGTTCTCAGATGATGTATGTGAAACAACAAGTCATGTAGTTACAGGGAGTCCTCGTCATACCTTGAACGTTATGCTGGGAATTGCTCATGGGTGTTGGATTGTTTCATATAAATGGGTAAGAAATACTTTTTAATTTTAGTACAGAATAAATTAAACTTATTTTGTATAGCTGAAATATCAACCATATAGCCATGTTTGTGTCAATGCTACATACAATGGTGCAATGTTCAGATATTCAGGCTTATCTAGAATTAGTTCGATTAGAGGAAATTTGTCGACGTGAAGTTCTGTTACCATGACTTACAGTCTTTCAGTAGTTTATCTGACCAAAGTATTCCTGTATTGTACCTCAGTCTGTATTTTAGGACTGCCTGAACTCTCATATCACAGATGAGAAACTCATGTCACATGCATTACTTTTGGACAGATTAAAGGCTAAAAAAACCACTTCTGCTTAACATTAGCAAATCATATTACTCAGTTTGAACATTTTATATAAATAACTTAATATATTTCTGTTTTGTTCTGAAACATGTATTGTGTTCAGCATTGTTAAAAATGAAGTGGAATTGTTAGATATTTTGATGCATAGTGGAAAAACTCTCAAATAGGAAATAAATAAGAAAAGCTATTTGTAGGTGAGTAGTTTGGAGACTGGGTAATTTATGGAATCGGTTCCCAGGCATCCAGGTCAGATAGTCACTGTATATCCTCAAAATTTCTTGTAGACTACCGTATACAGTTACCAGACTTGCCGTAAAGACAAGATAATCGTGACTTGCTATTACTGGGTCTGGCTGATATGGAGCCTTGTATGGTGCTGTGTTTTAGACTGGTAACCAAAACAGTGTTGATAACACACCAATGTTTTAGCCATTGCTGAGCAGTGCTTACGCAGCATCGAGATGTGTTCTCTGATTCTCGCACTGCAAGTGGGCTGGGGGTGCACAAGAACTTGTGAGGGGACGCAGCTGGGACAGCTGACCCCAACTAATGAAAGAGATGTTTCCGTACCATATGATGTCACGCTCAGATATAAACCTGGGTAAAAGTTTTTTCCAAAGCACCCATTGCTTGTAGACTGGCTGGACATTGATCTGCTTGTGAGAGTGGTTACTTTTACGTCACTTGGTGGTTTTTTTAACTTATTTTTCCCCTTCGCTCATTAACTGTCTTCATCTTAACCCACAAGGTGGTTTTTTTTTTCCTTGCTTTTGCCTATCCGTTCTCCTCTCCATCCCACTGTTGCACAGAGTGCCTGGGTGGTGGGCTTACCTGTCAGCCCACGGTTAAACCCCCTCAATTTCTCACTGTTTTAAAACAGATTAACCACTCAATCTGACATTGCAGATGACAACTTTTTCACTTCCCACATGTTTCTAGAGCTATAAAACATAGCTATGGGAATTTATATGGAAATAGCTCTTCATCTTATACAGAAAAAGGTTGTAGAACAGCTTTAAATTTTTGTGTTTCCTTGTTCTTATAAATACTTTAAATTTTAGCTGCTAGGCTGAAAACAAAATAAACTCCTATTGCCTTTTTGTTTTCAAGATGTCTTGCACTTATCAATGTGAAGCTTGTCCTACATCATATACATGTAGTTATCTGAAGAAGCACTTATGATATACTTTGGAGGTTTTAGAAGTTCTTGGTGATTTAATTTCCTTTGGAATAAAGGGGTTTGCATCTTTGATCACCTTAACAATCCAGTAACGTGCCTTTGTGGCAACAAATACCAGTATCATCCTTGGCTGCGTTAAAAGGAACATATTTGAGCAGGGGGTTTGAAAAAGACAATCTCCATAGGTCCACTCCAGCCTCAACTGTTATATGATTCTGTGCATCTATGAATGAAATACATTGATTTGTCTGTCCCACAATTAGCATTGTATGGAGTTTTAAACAAGTAATCACATATTTGCTATGTTACTTTCTCATAACAGGGTAGTCGAATATGAAAGCTGAATATTTCCTTGAGAAAAAGCTTCAAATAACTACTAAGATAGTTAAAGATGTAGAGAACTACCACAAAAATCCAATAAAATAGTTTCCTATCTTTGTATCTAAGGCAGTATTTGGATAATCAGTATTCTGGCAATTGCTCTCCTGGAATTTCATTGCCCTTTTTATGCACTGTGATTCTGTGACACAATGCATGCTGAAAACATCGACACATGCTCTTCATAGACCAGTATTGACTAGTAGCAATGCCAGATTCTCTTCTGCTGTCTTACAGTCTACCTTTTGGACTCATCACAGGATCATCTGTATCCCTCATAGAATACCAGTAAGTTAAATGGAATTGTTCCAACAGTTTGTTCCTGTAGATATTATCGGATCAAATGCTGAAGCTGTCTGCACTCATTTTATTGAGCTGCTGTTTAGACAAAGTTCTAAAGGTCCTAGGAAAGCTGCATGGAAGGAACTGGAGAAAAACTTCAGAATTCAGTTCTCCAAATCACAAATCTTTTCCATCTTATAATACCTGCTTATCTGTGAATATTGCTATTTTAAATTTTTTTTAGAACTGTGCGTAGACCTTTCACTGAGGTTGGGTAAAAATTTGCCCATAAATATCTAATCCCTCAAGTAATTTATTTCACAGAAAGTAAATATTGCTTTGAATTTTTTTTTCAAATAATTCTTAATCTGGTTATATCTATGCATTTTATCATGTAAGAGCATTATTGTCTAATCTGTAATTGTGTCACTGGCAAAAGTTTGCCATATTTTTACCCAAATTGATTAACAGAATGCTTTAACTAGAGAAAAGAAAGCTGAAGCCTTACTTAACCATCATGAGGAATTCTGTAGAAAATTAGTCAGGACAATAATATTTTCCTTTTAATAATGCTACAATATTGAATCCTTTATACTGTAGTCAATCCTACCATAAGTAATTTCATTGGTAAAATATTTCAGATTAGATAATTAAAATAATCCATCAGTCCAGAGAAATCAGTGCTATCTTTTAGTCAAGGTATTAATTTTGAGCAGTGATGATTGTCTTTTGGAAGATATACCTCAATATTTTAAGAAGTTGAAATATTATTTACCTCTGTCTATTGACTTGTCATATGTAGAGAATTTAGGCTGCAATATTTTTTCTTCTGAGAAAAACTTTAATTGATCTTTTTAAAGATGGATGTTAGAGAAATAGAAAATTTACCATTACGCATTTAATCTTCATAGCACTCCATTTACATATTTCAGGATGAGTTATTAAAGTACAAATACCATGTGATCATTCAGGGTGCTAACTAGATTGGTAAGAGATCTTAAATAATGACTAGTCAAGCTGTGTTTTCAAACCCTTGAGAACTTGATGTCTGACATCAATTTTCCTATATACTGTAAATAAGAGAACATAGCTGATATGGATATGCAAAGGAAAACTTTGCACCAAGGCTACCCTTGTAGCAGGACAATAGTTGGAGCTCCATGCAATACAGGTTGCCTGCTACTGAATTACATAAAATAGTCCATAGTTGAGGACAAAGGAACAGAAGATTGATCAACTTGATTCTGGAGTTCAAAGCCAAAGGAAACCATGCTTTAAAGTTGCATGAAGTCCCCAGAAAAATTATTATTTTCCTCCCTACTTGCTCCTTTCTTGGGTACTCCATGACCAGCAAGACTGCATTCTACTACCATCTGATACATTCTTACTATCTCAGTGAATTCTTTTTTTTTTTGGCTGTATTTTCCTAGCTTCTGATACGCTTGTATCCAGCATTCATGCTTGATCCATATGGTACTACTTTATCATTATATTTTAAGATAAATCTTTTGTAACTGCACATTTGAAAACTTCTAGATAGCTCTTTCTTCTCAATAGGAACACTTTTATATTCTGAAGTATTTCAACTTTTCTTAGTCCTTTTCCACATTCTATAGAACTGTTGAATATGAAGGTAAGTCTTAACAAGAAAAAGTAGTTTCCTCAAGTAATATTGCAAATCATAACTTGTTTTTGTCCTGCATGAATTTGAAGCTATTTTTTAGTGTTATTATGAAAATATACTGGTTGAAAATTTGCCTCAGCCAGAGTCAGAAGCAACCTTTCAGTGACTTAGAATGGAGAGCCTTTGTGTTCACGAAAACTGAATGTTTTAGTGAGTGGTGACCTAATTATTTACTGCAGGACCTGTTCATGAACTCTGTATCTAATTTTCCCTTTTATCTAGGCAAGTAGATATGATGCCTTTGTACTCAATACCAGAACCATGATAGACAACCATTAATCCATCTTTTGTTAAGATAAACAAAATTAATTTCTAAACAAAATTCTGTAAATACTACAAGGATTGATAGAGGTTGTTACTGTAAAATTGGCCTGGAAAACAGAATGGGATTACTTAATAATAACTAATCTTTTGGGTTTATGTTTTAATCTATTTGGGTTGTTTGGCAGTTACTCTGGGTACAAACATGAGTTTCATACTATAAGGACTTGATGTACACATTATACAGCATGGTACATCTGTTCCTACTCAGGATTATTTACAAAGAAATTTTTTTTCATGCAGCATGTCTCTAAGAATTGTATTACAAGTTACAATTTTCTTGGTTCAGTTTAAGTTGATTTATACCATGATTAAAAGAGAAATGGCTTGGATTAACAAGTTTCTTTTCTTTGCAATAAATATATACAGCTATAAGTATAAAGCTAATAGATTTCAATATTCTCACTGTAAATTATAAAAAGTAGTTGTAAAAAATATGCACAGGTACCATCTTAAAACTTATAACTAGTTATAAATAAGTTGCTGTGCACCTTAAAGAAGTTACTATACTTTTCTTGGCTAAACATGTCAATGGATTGTTAGGTTTTGAATATTTTTTTAAAGGTCATTGATTTATTAATGTGCTTAACTTAGTTTTAGGTTTAGTATGATGTGATTATGGAAATTAGTTTCTCCTTTTTTTACAGCTGTTGCATTTTCAAATACTTGGTTCTGCATTTTCTAAGAGTAAATATAATGTTATTTAGAATTTTTTTGTAAGGTAAGTTTGAAGATATGCTGCTTTTCATTATCAGGAAGAAAGCCACAGTTCACTTCCAATAGCCTGCGAAAGTGGACACTTCCGCTTCCCTTTACAAGTAAAACACCACTTACCACATCACATAAAGCACCAGCTTTTGTAGCAGTTCATATTAGAGGTTGCTAGTTCCCCTGAAATTCGTCAAGCATAAGCTACTTTGGACTAAAGACTACAGAACTTGGTTTTGATTTAAAAAATTACTTTCTAAATTTAGTTTGCAATTTGCTTCTTGTCGCAATAGATTTGGGTCAAAAGAAACCTTTACAGAAAGTTATTTTTCTATAGAAATAGGCCATTTTATAAGATTTATGTGAGTCATTTATAATCAACCTGTTCAGTTTAGAATCTTGTTTAGTTAATGAGTTGTAACATTGTAAAGGATAATGTTGTCATGCTCGATATCTATTATGCCAATTTTTGTCTAAGCAAAGCATCTCATAGCACTGCTTCCCAAATCGTATAGCGTAAGGTTTTATAATTTAAATTAATAATATATGGATTTGTGTGACATCTTCCAAAATAGTAAAAAAAAAAACAGAATATTTTTGCTAATTGTGAATCGAGCATGGGAATGATTTCATGCACTGATTAAAATCAGCTTGTTCTAAGGTGAATAATGGCAACAGTTTTATGGTTCATGGCTGTGCTAACAGTCAGACATCATCTGAAATGGCTAGAAAACTATTTAGGGAAAATGTGACAGCCAGGGGTAGAATAATCCTAAACACGGGGATGTACTTTCTAATAAATTCCATATATGTAATGTTGGGGTTACATGTACACTTCAGTACTACCTGTTGCTGTGGGAGCAGCAGCGTATTGGGGGGCTTGCTGTGGTTTTTAAGGTTGCACATATGTATCATGCTGTCTCTCATTAGTGGGTAAAAATGCTTTCTTTTTTTTAAGGTGTGCCAAATGGCAACTACAGGAAGGATATTGCAAAGTACAAATACCTGTAAAAGGGGAAAGTTGTTGAATTGTGTGACAGTGGACAAACTTGGCAAAGAACTTACCAGTCCTTTACCTGTATGAGAAGCTTTATGTCTCAGTCCACATTGATGAAGCCAGGGAGGAAAATAAAGTCCTCTTACTTCAAAGTGTGCTTCACAATTTAGACAATCTGGAAATCAGTAGCAAAATGCCCTTTATATTGATGCAAGGGCAGAGCCATGGTAGGAATGTCAGTCTTTTTCTATTTTCCCATAAAGATGACACTTTCCCCACTTGAGGGATAGTGTCCAAACACTTTGTGATGCTTTTAATATAGTCTACCAGCTGCAATTTATAATGATAAATTGAAGAATGGCTTAGAAAATCAACCCAGGAAAAATGCTGAATGGAGTAGTTTTGGGAAAGTTTTACCAAAAAAACTTATCAAAAATAATGGATTTTGGAAATTGAAAAACTAACCATTTCAAGTAGCTTTTTTCTGTTAACCATTTTGTGATGGCCCTGATGGAAACAGAAGTCTGAAAGTAGTCCAAAGTGTTAGGATTGCTAGTCTCCAAGGATCATTTGATCCAGCATTTCAAAGCTCAGTTAAATACAAGTGATCATGTATTTTCCAGACAGTACTCTGCACTGTTTGCAACCTTTTTTGTGCTCTAAAATGTGACACTGACAGGAGGATACTGAAGAGAATTAAAATGAGTTTTTCTTCTTTGCAGACTGATCTATGTATGGAATGTGGATTACATTCAATGATTGCATAATCTCAGCCAGTAGTAGGGGTTGGTACTGGTCCAGTATTGTTTAACATCTTCGTTTATGATCTGGACAATGAGGAAGAGTGCACTCTCAGCAAGTTTGTGGATGTTACAAAACTGTGAGGAGTGTTTGATACATCAGATAGATGTTCCCATTCAGAGGGTCCTGGAGAAATGGGCCAATGTTTAACTGAACCAAGATAACAGAACTGATACAGTATGACTTCCATTTTCAAATCTTTAATTTTATGTATCATTGCCTTTTCTAATATGCTCACCAGGTTTTAAAATCTAACATAGCTATGTATAGGAATATGACTGGTATTTTAATAGTTTGTTTCAATTGTAAAATTTCTATCTTTCTGATTGCTTGCTTTGTCAGTGGATCATTAGGTTTGGGTAAATGAAATACCAAACCAGCTATTGCAACTGCAGTTAATTCTGATTAGACATTCAAAGAGTTTGGCATTTTAGAACTTATAAGAGTTCTACTTACCACCTAATTTATTTTAGGTTCTGTGTTCTTTGGAATTGGGCCAGTGGATCTTAGAGGAACCGTTTGAGTTTTCATCCAGCTTCCCTGCAGCTCCTGTAAGTTTAATGGCCCTTTAAGCTTATGAACTTTCTTTTATCTGGAAAATGATTGACCCTTTAAATAGGTTTTGTGAACAAGAAGGCCTGCTAGGAAAATATTTTTAAGTCAGTACTGCAAGGAGGTGTTTTCTCCTTCATCCACTACTTTTCGAAGAGTGTGCAAAACCTTTGGTGTGCATGGAAAATGCAAAATATTGATCCACCAATTAATGTCTGAATAAACTAGGTTCTTATTTAAGTATAAACATCCTTCAATTTATTTGTGGCATACTTTATTTCTATCTGTGCTTATGGATAAACTGGACAGGCATGTAACTGCCTAATGGAAAGATTATTCAGGTCATGCACTCAATATCCAGAAATTACTTTGGAAATGGAAAATTACTGTGGGCTTCTCAAACTACCAAGCAGGTAAAATGAAGCATTTTTCTGCCTTTAATGATTCTCAAGTACTGAATTGTGAACGAGTGCAAAAGTGTGTATGTGGGAGCATGGTGTGTCTGTGCAGACCCGAGTGTATCTGCACTTTACGTGTTGTAATTGATTAAACAGTAGTTTTATTTCGGTTTTAAAACAAGTAGAATTCTAGCAGATTACTAGTCAATCACTCTAATAGTTTGGATGAAAAAAAGTTTCACAATTTCTCTTATATTGTGGCAGTAAGTTAAATATATTATTGTCTACTACTTGTTTCTCAAACTTTATGGTTATGCTGGGAACCTGAAGTGCTTGTTTGCAGAGTGCTCCTCTTGCAGACGAACAAACTCAGTGTCTGAGGTGATATTTACATCACCTTTCCAGTCATTCCCTTCTTGAGTCATTCTGGTTTCTTACTGTAACAGATATCTTATTTTTACAGATATGATTATTATGTGAGCATGAATGGTGTTTATATTCCTTTGCTTTTCTTGGTATTTCTTTTACGCTTCCTGAGAAGTATTTAAAGAAAATGGAAGTGCATTCTAGTTTTATATACTGTTTATTTGATTACAGGAAGGAATTAAAAGAAGGGGTTATCTTACTGTTATGTTTTAATTGTTTGTACCAAGTCCAAAGCAGTTGTTGCAGCCTTCTTTTTCCTATTATTCCATTACTTCCTACATGTCCTCCTCTCACTTCAGCCATGCAATCTCATTTAGATAAATGTCATTTTAAAACGTATTCACTCTAAAATTTTACATTTGTGTCGATGAATTACTCCATCTTATCAAAAAATGAAGGAGTTTAATTAAACAATTGATCTGTTCAATGCCTACATCAGTATCTTCAATCATTTTCCTAGAATGTTCATCCAAAAGCCTTAATCTTTATAAAGACTTTTGCAGCAAATCAAAACTAGCCATGCAGTATTGAATTATTCTTGTCATATAGTGGTTTATTACTAAAATAAGGAAGGCTAATGTCAACCAGAAGTTCTCACTATTTTCCTTTGCCGGGTTGAGCATTCATACTGTGCCAGATTTCATCATGGTCTTTAAGAAACTTTTCTCTTTCTTGGCTGGATATGCTTACTGTATGTCAAATATTGGGAATACTTTCTTTAGTTGTCTCATTAAATCATAGAATCATAGAATGGTTTGGGTTGGAAGGAACCTTAAAGATCACCTAGTTTCAACTCCTTCCCATGGACAGGGACACCTCCCACTAGATCAGGTTGCTCAAATGAATGCAGCGAAGCAGAAAATAGGGTAATCTAGACCCAGCATTTCTATTAAATTTCATAGAATCATAAAGTATTTTAGCTTAGAAGGGACCTCTGAAGGTTGTCTAGTTCAATGCTCTGCCCCAGGGTACTTGTCCAGTCCACCCTCATGGTAATAGATTCAATTTACGCAATTCCAACTTGTGTTTACTGCCTCTTGTCCCTGTCTCTTGTCCCCTTGCAGTGCACCTCCAAGAAGGGTCTGGCTCTTTCTTCTGTGTCCTCAATCAGGCAGTTGTAGACAGCAGTGAGGCCTCCCTTCCCCTTCTCTTCTCCAGGCTGAACGGGGCAGCTCTTTCAGCCTCTCTGGGTATGTTGTGTGTTTCTTGGTATGTTTAGCTCCTTTACTAGCTTGGTGGCTGTCTGCTAGACCTGCTCCTTGAGACATCTCTTAGACATTCGTGAAAGCAATTTTGTGAATTATTTTAGTTTGGGATATGTATATCCTTACAAGTTTGCTAGGAGAAACAAAATATTAAAGAGCAATCTTAAATGCATAGAGAGGGTTTTATGCAACTCCTCAGCTGATGACTGTTGATTTACATTAGTTAGGTTTATTTAAAATCAGATCATGAAGCAATATTAGGAGTACTTTTTGTCTCCAGTACCCTTTAGTAATGCTGGCCATTTTCAAAGGTGGTGGGGTACTCTGAGGGCAGTTTTAATGACTGTCGGTATAAAATTAAGAGTCTTCTTATATCTTTCTCCAAATCATTTACTGTTTCTAAGATTCATTACCTTAAGTAAGCCTCCAGAAATGTTGTATCTGGGGTTTTTGTTTTGCTTTGTTATAAGTTCTTGCCTTGTAACTAATTCAGTCATCTGCTGAAATTAAAATGTTACGAAAATGCTACTTTAAGGCAAAGACTAAACATGAGAATTTAAACCTAAAGTTAATTTAGGGAAAAATCTCCACAAAATTATTTTGTCTGATTTATGAAGAAGTACCTTCTCAATCTCAACTGCAGTGTACAGACTATTAAATAGTAATAAAAATTTTAAACGGAAAAAATCACCCAGTAATTTATTCACAGTGTGGCACACATTGAGGGCCTACATATGGAGAATTCCTAGGGAGAAAGCCTAAGTTTACTGAAAAAAGAAACCAAAACCGAACAAACAGTATGACCTTAGATAATTTTCAGATTATTTTTTTTCCTGCCTTTAAAATATAGCAATTTGTATCTTAAGTCATGAGCATAAATTTAATTGTATCAAAGAACATGCATATGTTTTTCAGTTAGGTTATTTTTACAAAACGTATAAATGTACTACAGCACCAGGTGATAACTGATTGTCATAGACAACGGGACATCTGGTGTTAATGCCGTTGTCTCGGTTTATAAAATATGGATCAGTTATTTTACATGTAAATGACAAGAAAAGGAAAAAAGTGCAATCTTCATAAAAATATAAAGTACATAATATATTGTAATTTGCAGGGATTTTTGCAACTTAAAGTGACTGTAATAAGTACAAACAGAAAGAAATGGTGATATTTTTTTGTACACGCTATTTCCCAAGTATAAATGCAAAACCCTTAAATGCTATTTGTCCTCTGTTAAGTAAAGTAATACAGGCTATTGGAAAACATCCCTGATAAGTGTAAGAAGTTGTTTAGGAGACTGAGGGGAAAGAATGTACTCTAACTACAGTATTGAGCTAATTACAGGTCAGTATTTTTTTATGTACATAAAAGGCAAACATGACACAGAGAGATAAATAGTTCTAGTTCTAGTTAAGTGTTTTATATTAGAGTACTGTTTGAAGTTCAGTGATGAGGCAAAATGCATATTTCTAAAACTATTTTTCACAGTTCCAGTTATTTACTAACAAATACATAACATAAATGATCAGTAAAACACAGTCCTTAAGTTGTCTGACAGTTTCTTGGATGTTCTTTTATTCAGTTGTTTGGCCAAATCACTGTTATATCAGGTTGATGCTTTAGATTTCGTGTCTTGTTGAGTAATACAAGATTTAGCTGATCAAGGCTATTGCAATTCAGGAATTGTACTGAACTGATCCCTTCAGAATACTAGCACATGTTTTCTGGGCTGGAAAATGAGACAAGTTGCAGATGTGTGTTTATGTGCTTGGCAAATGAAGTCTTTGAAGACTACACAATACATAGTTCACGTAATGCAAAAGCATTTAGAAATCTGCTGGTCGAATCATCATAGTCGTGGCTTTGAGAGAGTATCCTGAGCCTTTCCAGTAGTACCACTTGATACCATTGAACTTGTTGTTGTTCTGTCGTAACGGATAATACATTCCGTTGAGGTTAGAAGGACCACATGCATCAAACCACCATCCTGCAAGACAGAAAACAAAGAAAAATATCAGCAGAGGTAATTTTCAAAATAGTATATAAGGACACTTTGTTGGCTGAAATAAGAAAGTAATCTAAACTTAGTTTTCCATTCTTACAACTTGGAAGTGTATTAAATACTTGCTTCAAACTCAGAAAATAAATGTATATATGAACTACATATTCTTGAAGCTTATGTAATATGTTTTAGTTTAAAACTGCGAAGGGAAGTTGTTCAATCAAGCTTAATTTATTATCAGTATCAAACATTATTGTTGACAGTGTGAGGGCAGAATTTGACTTGAACTATGATACTGAGTCGTCTTTGGTTTTTTATCTGCTCTTTGGTAAATTCCTATTCTTCACAGATTTGAACTCCTTTCCTAATTATTTTTAGAGGATTCATTCAGTTACCTGCTTTAGTTCTCTGTGCAGGTCAGTTCAAAACCTCTGTGCTGAAATTTGGTAAGAAGGAAAAGGAGAAAAAAGCAGCCCAAACTTATTTTGTATCCTTATGGTCCTGACCTGTTAGTGGGTCATACGGAAAATTTATTTTTATTAATAAGATAATATTTTTATACTTCTGTTATGTTAGTGATAATGTTGGTGTTCTGTTTTGCAGGGCAGTAATCCAATTATCCTTTTGGATAAACAGAAGCTGTCTTTTGTCTTGCAATTTGTGCTATAGGGAAACAAACCATTGCTTAAGAGATAACAGGAAGAGAAGTCAAATTTACAAAGCCGTTGTTTACATTTCAGAATGTGGAATTCTAGATTGACAAATTATAGAATGGCTTGTGTGGTTCAAGATACAAATACCACCTACAACTCCAATAAGTTGTGAACTATGATTAGAAAAACACTGATATTTCATATATGTCATGTGTCTTTGCTATTTCAGAATTATATTTAATATATAAATGGAATTAAATAGTTGTAGTATGTACAATGTAGAGCAGCTTTTGAGGGATAGTCAGGGAAAGGGTTTGCACCTAAAGAATCAGGAGCAATTTCACTGATGAACTGAATCTCTAAAACAGGTTTTTCTGGGGTGAGTTAAGTGTTTTGATCTCTGAATGTTATCTCATTCCTTGGAAGAAGCATCTTCTGTCTCTGATGAGTTCCACAACTACAGACTTTCTTTTACACCGACTTTAGAGACTTTTTTCCTCTCTGATTTTAACTTATCTTGTTTTAACCTTTGTCAAATGATAAAATACTTCATTTGGAGTCACTGTACTAGTGTTTCTATCTGTATTTTGGACTTCTTCAATAGTCAAAATTTACTTAGTCAAAATTATCACTTTTTATCTCATAGACAGTTTCAGTGCCAATAAAAATAGGAAGACCAAGAAACAAAAAAAAACATTCCTACCTCCTGTTAGCATTTGTGAACATTTGCAAATGCATTTGTCATTGTCTGCATCCTTTGTGCTAAAATCATTTCCTGGTTGGCTTATACTACTTATTTTGCCCGCTGTCCCAGTAAGTCCTTTAAGGTAGATCCTGTAGAAGTGAGGAATGGAAAAACAATTGTTACATGGAAATTAATGGTAGCTGATCTGCGAAATAATGATGGAATAGTTTGCAATAAATATCCTGTACAAATAGCTGTGTTCTCTTCTGGCCAATGTACAGTTGTAAGCTGTTTTGAACATAATGTTTCCATATAAGCAGAAATGGTCAGCAGAGTATTCTGAAGAACAGCCTCTACATTTGTAGAGTTGAAACTAGATGATCTTTGAGGTCCCTTCCAACCCAAGCCATTCTGTGATATGATTGTTTTGTTCATATCATATTAGAAGAAAATGAGAGCAGTCAGTAGTAACTCCTGGAATTTTTCTTATATATTAAGCATTTATTAGTACTCTAACTACATTGTGTGCAATTATTTTTATAATGAAGTTCAAAAGTTGTTTTTTTTATTCCTACTTTGCTGTTTGTACAACATGGCATTACAACATTGCATCTGTGGAAGATAATAGCATTACCTGGACTACTAATTACCAACTAATAACTAATATTTTAGGAGTTTCTAAATATTTCCCTTTCCACTTCCCTAATTCCCTCTTCACATCCTTCATATATTTATGTATTAAATCATCAGAGGCATTTAAGCTTGCATCAATTCCCTGCCTAGGTAATCTTTCAGTGAGGCCTACTGTTTGGACCTGCTTACACAGGTGTAGTTGCAGTCTCAGTGCAGAGACACGGGGCATTAAACTGGGGAGGCAATTACATAGCTGTTACTATGTTATGTTGAACTGGAAGGACTTGAACCTTCTGCTCCCACAGTATCTCTTTGGTGGTTGCATTTCTGTATCAAATAGCTCATCTTTCTCAGAGGGAGTCTATTTGTTTAAGGAGGAGATTTGACTCTGTGAGGAGAACTAACTTATCCTCAAATCAGTCTTCATCTTGCATGTAACTCTCTGCTTATGACAGAAGTTGTCTTTGGTAGTTTAACAGATTATTTTAACCCATTTTATAGTCCCTTAATATTTGAAAATATTAAGAATGAATGAAATCTTATTCATTTAGCTTTCAAAAGATCAGCTCATTATAGACTTTCTCAAAAATCTCTTTCAAAAAGTTAAATATTCTGGTTTTTCTTAAGGTGAGTCCAAAATTCTGTAAGCCAGTTTGTAACATAAATGGTATTAAAGGTTCCAAGTATAATGCATGAGCCTAGGCTTGATTTTAAAAAATAATTTGAAGTCTAGCGTAAGCAGAGTAATGTTATTATTATTGTTCAATTTTTTAACATACAGTTTAGCATAAGACAAGATGAGAGGCAGTGGATGTAAATTGACTAGATATCAGGAAAACCTTTTCACCATGAGGACAGACAAGCAGTGGAACAGGTTGTACAGTCTCCATCTTTGGACGTTATTAAGACCCAACTGGATAAAGCCCTGAACAACCTGGTCTGACCTCATAGCTTTGAGATCAGAAAGTCTGACTCAAAGTCCATTCTGATCTCAATTTTTCTATGAATCTATGAAACTTCAGGTTTATGGCCCAACTCATAAAGATTCCAGCATTAAGAATCTATTAATGTTTTTGATGTAATGTTTTCATGTAAGGTGATTGGAACAGGCTGCCCAGGGAAGTGGTGGAATCACTATCCCTGGAGGTGTTAAAAAAAGGTGTACACACGGCACTGCAGGACATGGTCTAGTGGTGATGGTAGTGTTGGGTTGATAGTTGGAGATTATGATCTTAGAGGTCTTTTCCAACCTTAATGACTCTATGATTCTATGAAGACGCTCTTAATTGAGTACTTTCTTAGTTTTTTTCTTTTTTCATAATGTTAAATATATTCTTTAAACCACTGTATTTTATTACACCGTCTATGTTTGGTTGCATATTAAAATAAAGTATCAATTTACAGGCAACCATCTTTGTTTTCAATAATTATTTTTTAATATTGTAAATGGACAAGGGTAATGACCCATATTGCAAAGGTTGCCTTTATAAGTATTTTAAAGCTTTACTTGAAAAAAATCTCTGCTGTAGATTCTGACTGTTTCCAGATGAAAAAATATTTGCTTTGGAGTTGATACAACTGTATATTACTAAGACATTAAGATCTAATGTTTTGAGGGGGGAAGATGCTGATGGCTTTGGATTGCTTTGCATATGACTTCAGTTGAAATAACAGCATCAGTTCTCTCAGGCATCAGATTGACTTTGGTTACAACAAATAGTTGCTAGAAATCCTGGATAAATTAATCTAAATGTAATCAATTCTTCTGTCCAGTCACCTACAGCTCCATTAATCTGTTAGACTCTTACAAAGAAACATTTCATGAACTATGTAGTAGGAAAGCATCTGTAGAGCCTCTAGTTTCTTCTATAACCAATCAAACAATATCTACTGCATTTACAGAAAGCCTGAAGAATGAAGTGTGAACTGTATTTCAAAGTGTATAATACTATGATAATATATTTTTATATATTTATTTA
>VZZY01007388.1:0-38657 GCA_013400335.1 Eurystomus gularis
ATATATATAAAAAAAAAATATTTATCTTTAATATTGGGCTAGACATAGCAGTTAAAGCGCAATATCCATCGTAACATTCACTGGTTGATTCAGATTTTAATGGCACCTCTTAGGTAATGTTGCATTTGAAATCTCTGAACATAGCACTCAGGGAAAATCCAGTCAGCAAGAAAACATAAGACGAGAATGTGAATGTGCTTGTGAGCAAGCCAAGTAACATGCTGGAAGACATTGTCCTTGACAAGCACAAAGAAAAGCCAAACACCTGTCTGCCTATTATCCACTACCAACCTCTTTTTAATATCAAACACCTCTGCATTTCAACAGATACTTCAGTCCATAAAAACATGGAAAGAGAACAAACCCTTCCATACTACTACATGTTGTAAACTTCACACGATCATTTTTAAAAACCAGACCAGTAATGGGAAGGGTAGCAATTTGGTTTTGGAATCCTAAATCCAAACTCTTCTCTAAGTCAATATTTTATCTCACCCTCAACATGAGCAGATTTTCCAAAGTAGAAAAAACACTCGTCGCTTTTACTTACTGAGGAACTGCATGTTTCACAAATACTTGCTCACAGAAACAGGATAGGAATTTTAAGGAAGAAATTTTTTATGATGAGGGTGTGTCCTGGTTTCAGCTGGGATAGAATTAATTTTCTTCCTAGTGGCTGGTACAGTGCTTTGCTTTGGATTTAGTATGAGAATAAAGTTGATAACACACTGATGTTTTAATTGTTGCTAGGTAGTGATTACACTAAGTCAAGGACTTTTCAGCTTCTCATGCCCTGCCAGCGGAAGGCTGGAGGTGCACAAGACGCTGAGAGGGAACACAGCCAGGGCAGCTGACCCAAACTGGCCAAAGGAACATTCCATATGATATGACATCATACTCGGTACATAAACGAGAAGGAGTTGCCTGGGGGTGGCCCAGCAAATGGTGAGCAATTGCATTTTGCATCACTTGTTTTGTATATGCTTTTATCATTGGTATTATTATTTTCTCTTCATTTCCTGTCCTATTATACTTTGTCTCAACCTTTGAGGCGTACTTTTTTTCCTCAGTTATCTTCCTCATCCTACTGCTGGGGGTGGGGAAGGAGTGAGCAAACATTGGTGTAAGTGCTTAGTTGCTGGCTAGGGTTAAAACATCACAATTCTTTTGTGACTGTTTTTCCTCGCAGCTCATGTACCCATGCCTCTAGGCTCGAGGTAGATTTTTCCATCCCACTTCTTCATGGCCTTTCCATGATCATGCAGGTAAAAGCACAGGGTGGCCCATGGTGTGCACCCATTATATACTCTCTCTTGAGCAGAGGAACACTTACTCCTAATAGCTGAGACGCTTGTCTGTACAGGTGAGGAGTAAGCCAAAAGCAGGACAGGGTGCTGAAACACTGGCCCGGGTTGCCCAGAGAGGTGGTAGATGCCCCATCCATGGAAACATTCAAGGTCAGGATGGACGGGGCTCTGAGCAACCCAATCTAGTCGAAGATGTCCCTGCTCAGTGAAGGGGGATCGGAGTAGATGACCTTTAAAGGTCCCTTGCAACCCAAACCATTCAATGATTCTATGATATGCAATGATAAACAATGCTGATCTTGACTGGATTACTTACAAGCAAGGACTTGCAGGAGGAAGTGGTATTTCCACACTACCTCTCTCATACATACTGTACTCCCACCAGGACACGAACTGTAGGATTTTAATGGCTTTTACCAGTAGGAACACCACAGAAGTTAGCTTGATGCTTTGTGCTCCATGTTTTAATCAGAAACAACCACCAAACTTCTCATGTATCTTCAGGATACATTTCTAAACCACATCTTCACTGATGCATGTGGTAATTCAATGGGTTTTTAGCAGAGAAAAATATATAGTAATATAGTTTGGGTGTGGGCGAAGATCTTCAAATGTATGCTCTGCATTTACTAATAGAGGCACAAGGTCTTTTCAATACTGGAATAGAATTTTTGATGAAGTGCCTGGTGGCGAATTTGAAATACTAGCCTGGGGGCCCCAAAGAGACATAATTCATTCCAGTAGCTAGAACAAATCTAGCTTCTACATCCATTCCTCTAAAGTCATTATTGACCCAAGGGAAAACGCTAGCCTTAAGCAAGTTTTAATAAAGACTCTGGTGGAGTAGTTTCTGTAACACTAAATGCGATAATGAGAAACAAGCCACTTAGCTGTACTAGACCTAGGACCTGTATATAACCTGAAAGTCAGTTTTCTGAGGTTCTTGGGATTCTTTCCAAAGATGAAACAGGCATCCAAAAGAGATTTAATTACCTTGTTCAGTAATTTGTTACATAAAAATCAGTCAGGCTTAACTGGACCAATATTCTGCTTGTCCTATATGAGCATAATTTATTTTAATACTGTTTCTGTGAAGCAAAAATATCCATAGACTAGGAGTCAGGGTTGAAATTCGAGGTTTTTACTAAACCCATAAAAGTTTGGACAACATCTAAATGTGGCCTTAAACATTGCTCTGCCTTAGAACTTTTTGCAGTTTAAACAATAAACGTTTGTATGTGTCAGTTACTACAAGATCGGGTATCAGACAGCATCACTAATGCTCCAGATTATGGCAGTTTGAAAGTTTCCTATGCAATTATGGAAAACTCTAGGGATGAAGTAGGTAAACAACAGCAAAATCTGATAAGTAGCATGTATTCTTCTGAAGCTAGGCTTACTTATTTTTAAAAAATAAACATTAATTGTCCCTCCCTGTGCCCCTTTTTAACCATCAACCGCAAAATAAAACCTTGCTAGACACAGAGGAAGTGATTTGAAAATTAAACTACAGTCTTGATACAGAGAGATAGAGAAAGGATCCTTTGTGTGACTGTTATGATCATTAGTCTCCATCCCAGGCAGAGCAAGCACAATCTTTTGTGCCCGTGGTTGATGCCTGGCATTCATTCACAGAGAGATGCTTTGTTTTACGTCTTCAAATTCTACAGGCAACTCTTTAAGTTGCGAAAGTCAGCGAAGGAAAACAGAGAAATAGACTCCTCTGCACCGATGCTTTGGTAATACAATTGATGAGATGGAATAAAAGCACAAAGGGTGAATACAGCAGCTCTTTGAGCAAGATGAGGAAACTCAGAATATTCTCGTGTCTAATACAACGCAGCAAACCCCTGGTCCTACTCTTGCTGTCACCCAAGGCAAGCCGCATCTAGGTACATCGTTATCAAAGTCACAAAGAAATATCATTTACAACTTCTTATCAAGTATTTACTGTGCATAGCAAAAATAAATACTTTAACGCTGGGGAGGTATGGACTATATGCTTGCCAGTCAAACCATCAAACTTAAAGCTAGTATGCGGTATTTGCAGCCAACCCATTCATTTATTTCACATAAAAAGAAGTTTGGGGTACTAATCCTTTTTATGAAAACTCCTAAAATAGTTTTTAAAGTTATGGGGAAATCAGTGTGTGCTTTATGATCCAGGAGGATTGGTGCTTATAGGCTCTTTTTGGTACCGTTGGAGTTCAAATCAGATACTGTGTGGTGATTTCAAGAAAAGTAAAATTGAATCACATTTCTGTGAGACTTGTAGCCATTTATATAGCTGAGATGCTGGGGGTGGGGGGGACTGGGGGGGGCATAGAAAATATTTCTAGTTTGAATGGAGATTAAATGTCAAGAAGACTGGAGTTGCCATCTACTGGAGTGTGCAAAGAATGACAACTGACATGCAAAAATCCTGAACTGAAAGCATTAGTCACAGTAACAGTCTAGGTACACCATCTCTTGCTCCATAACTAAAAATAAATAAAATAAATTTAAAAAACAAATAATCTCCAAAGACAAGAAATAATCGTCCACTCATGCAGGTAGGAAGATGCACAAGGAGGCTGTGTTGAAAAACAATCTTATTTGCCTATGTCTTCTATCCACATTCAGTGAAAGATTATATTTATCACTTCTCATCAGAACACAGATAATTCCGCTCTCTAGCTTCAAAAGCACAAAACAATGTCAGAATCTGAAAAGGAGAGAATGGTAAATTCTTCAGATATGAGCATCTAATCACCGCTGCATTTTTAAACCACCGCTTTTTAACACAAGGTACTATTATGGAATATCTTCAGTTGATGAAACACTGACAAAGAAAACAAAAATCTTCTTAGAGTTGCTTATCATCAAAGACAGTTACTCAATATTCACTGTGCAGCTCCAATAATGTGTAATAAGTTCATATGCAAAAAAAAAAAGAAAAAAGTATTCACTCATGTTGATAGATGATCTAGAGTAGAATTTTTATTTCCTACATACAGGTCTTGTAAAAGTCCAATTCTTTACATAAGCAAACTAATAAAATAAGTGTTTACAACTGGGCAGGCAGACAAATGCAGTTCAGAGGAGATAATAAAGCAAGAAAGTCCTTAAAGTGCTGTGAATGAAACAACACCAAATTAGAAGGAGACATTTTCTTGATGACAGCTACAGCCTGGAAATTCAGTGTATTTGTAGACAAGAGCAGGATGTACCCCACCTCACAAGACCAAAACCTACTTAAAAACTATGCACAGGCACTGGGATTTGGTGAAAGCAGTTTAATATTTTCTCGTATTTCGTGAAGATGCTTATTAGTCTCTTACTAAATGTAGAGTATGAAGTGACCGGACAGAAGTATCTGACATATGAACTATGTTATTATGATTAATGGAGTTCATACATAAAGGGTTATTTCTCTGAAAAACGTCAGATTGAATAATTACTGGAATTAATCCCAAAGGGCTTTAGAAAATTTTCTGCCTAGTTTCAAGTCACATTTTTATCACATTTTTCTTTTGACTAGAGGGAAATCTTTAATTGAAGTTTTAAGTAAAACAAGTACTGTAAGCAATTCATCAAACATTATGAAAAATGATGTATTTCTCTAACAGTCCTTGAAAGTAGCTAATTCACTTTTTACCCTCATCTCTAGGCAATGCAGCAAACTTCTATCAATAAATAAACTGGTTTTCTTCTGCCACTGAAACAAAAAAAGCACACTGCCCCTGTTTTTCATGCATCAGGGTAGGTATAGAATAACCTAGAGTTGATATATTAGAATATTACTGGCAATATTATTGAGGTAAATTGGGAACAGATGATAGCATTATTTGGTCGCTTGGATTTCTTAAATCTAATCAGTATTTAATGGATCCAACGGTGCCAGCAAATCCAGAAAGTCAGAGAACACATCTCAAAAGACTCAGAGCTGAGTGTGTTTCAGGGAAGCACCCCAAGGTCAGCATTACTCTGCAGTGTCGCAGATGCATCCAACAGGCTCCGTGGTCCCGCAGACTGAGGACCAAGAAAAAGCAGCACGAATCAAAGGTTTTCAGGTTTGGGGTTTTTTTTTTGTTTTTTTGGGTTTTTTTGTTTTTTTTGAGATAAATGTTTTCTAGCTACCGTCGATGTGATTTTCTTTGGGTAGAAGTCAAAGAAGCAAACCCCACCCAGCTTCATCACTCTGGCACTAGGGAAGATTCTTCCCACTACATTTTCCATGTCTTCTAATGTTCATCACCTTCATGGCCTTCAGGGCCAGGAAAACAGCTAGAAATGGCTTCTGCTGACCTAATGTCAGTGCATAGTCCAAGCTCAGCTAGCAAAATAGGCTGCAGAAAGACGACGTGACTAAACCTTGGTTGTATAGATTAAATAGCTAGGCACAGCGTAATTCACTAATTCTAGTCCAACAGTTACTGCCTCGAACACCCAAGCTGGTTATTATTGTATTCATTAGGACATAGCAAAAGATGCTGGTCATTGTGCAAGGACATAGGAAGAGACAATCCCTGAAATTAAGGGCTGGAAATGGAAAAAAAGCCCTAGATGTAGGAAGAACAAGGGCATAAAGCAAGCAAAAAAATTATATATAATTAGAAGCAGCAAAATGAGGATAAGGACACAGAGTACTGCTTCCAGGATTTTTAAAGCTAGGTATCTTTAATGCCTCTCTCCCCAGACACTGCTAGTCCCAGTTTTTTAAAGTACAGAAACAACGTCCATTTGCCATGCTCACTCCCCTCCTGGTCTCTATTGTCATTTTTGGCAATCACTATCACAGCTTAATTAATCACCTTTTGTCCCCTACCTGCTGATTTCCCCAAATGGGCCCCCATTGAGCAATGCACGTGGTGACACCAGTCCAGACACCAGGGGCTGAAGGATGATGCTGGGGGAGATTTGGGAGCAGCTTCTCTGCCCGTCATCCAAAGGGCTGGGGGAAGAGGGGGAATAACTGGCTACAACGTGCCGTGGGACATGAACCCTCAGCCAGCGTTTATAGAGCACACCAAAGAGGCGTGCAGTTCAGGAGTTTCATGGCAATGATTTCCCACATCTTTAGGACTGCTGTTAGGAACGTTACTGATGTAATCATGAAAAATGGCTCCACAGCCAAAAAATTCTTCCACAGCCACGTGTGCAACGTACAATATCCACTTAGATACATAAACACCTTCTCACAGACAAAAATCTCTGAATAACGAGGAAAGAGCTACACTATGTCTTAAGGCATGGGCATTTCACAGGTACTGACCTTTGATTTTGATTTAGAGGCTCAAACTAATAAAGCTTGGCTCTACACCAAATCTGAAGACGAAAATCAAGCACTCTCTTGTCAAATTATAATTAATTTGCACTACAAAAAAAGGGCAGAAGTAAACCAAGTGTTCTTTAGAAATGGTCTCTAGAATTCAAGACACAGAGTAAAATCTCCTATACACAGGCTGATCTTTTCCTGTCTTTTTGAGTTGATTACACATCTTTGCACTCATTTAAAACATAAATTAAGTCTTAAGACACAATAAGCTCTTCATTTTACATGAATATTAAAGATCCAAAATTACAGCAGTAGGAGAGGAAACATATCTGAAGTGAACCTTACAGCCGTGTTACTATTTGCCCCTCAAATATGCTGTTTCACCTTTAAAAACATGGGTAATTTGGGGGTAATTTACATTTATATTATTGTATGTATGTTGAGATTGTAGTTCTCATATGCTTTCTACATTTTCGCATGTAAATCCAGGATCTTTGGATATGTTATTAAAACCGACTATACCTTTCTATACATTCACTGAGAGTAAAGGAGGAACATAAAGCTTTCATTGCATTGTATGTTTCTTCTTTATAAGACACAAAAAGTCTTTAGTACAGACACATAAATCCATTAAAATAAAACAGAACAAGCGTCAGGAAGACACATTTCAAAGGCTGCCATTGGATCTCACCGAATGAAATTAGCTGTTGAGCAAAGCTGGGTTTCTAAGATTACACATCCACCACACACAAAACACCCCCATCATATGAAACTATTCAGTATTGCCTCAGTATTCTTAAGTTTGGGTCAGTTTTTTTTTTAGAAGACATGACTATCTTTTGTTATGCCTCTAAATATGTCCTTCTGAGCCTCCTGACCCATGATTATTGCTCTTAGACATTACATCAGTTGCAAATAATACGTAATGAAGCCATAAATATTTCAGGTAGTCAACAAAGCATCTTCTTTAAGTTTGCAAAAATCACAATGACTTCTATCTGAAATGTGAATCTTCAACCTGGTTTCTGCATTATTACTTCTACGTACAACCTAATGATTCAGATTCCCTCTAATCTCCCAATTAGATGCAATATACAAACAACCACGACTTCAACAATTTTTATCCTGCATTTTCCCTTCAGATTATGGATATCATCAGAGTAGAAGGATGGAAACATAAAAATCCTGTCTTCTCCATCTGCCAGAATATACCAAGAAGCACACATAACTGAGAATAATACAGTCTGCCAAAGATCCGATTGCCCGTTTGCTATAGGCACTCTGCTTCAATCCAGCAGCTATTTCCATGACTACATAATCTAGTTGTTCAGGTCTCCAGTAAATCCAGGAGTTAGATCTTTGAAAATTTCATATTATATTATTTCCAGGTAATATTATCCAAAAGTACAGTTTCCCTGTAAAACTCCCTTTGGAGTCAATTCAAATGGATATGTTCTGCGATGGAAGAGAATTCAATGAAAGCCTTTATTTGATTTCAAAATACTAGTTTAGCACTGACTTTACCACCAACCTATATTTCTTGCAACAAGTATCTACAAAGGCCAGCGTAAGGTTTGTTATCTTTTTTGATAGTGCTTTAAAACACATTTGGAAAGGAGCAAAAGAAGCGGATTAAGAACAATTGGTTGTTTAATACTGAGAAGAACAGATTTTCTGCTCTGGGAAAATTTTCCAAGAGCAGTTCATCCATTTGTAAAAAGACTTTCCAGGAGACTGCCAGGAACAGCTTTTAATTGTTCATTCTAGCTTTGAATAATTGATTTCATAAATTCCTTTCAATTCTCTCTACTTCCTGCACCCTGAAAGTCTGAATTGTTTATCGCCACAGAAGTTATGTTGTTGAGAAAAAGAGTGAGCTTCCCAACATAATGTAAATGACTTCTCAGCAGCAGGAGTTTGTCGGCACGGTTACGCTTGCATCCTCAAGTGGGACTTCCCAGCTTTCTGAGCAACACAAGATATTCTGGAGAAGGACACAAAAAGCCAGTAAGTCATGGACATATGATGGGCTTAGGGCCATAACTGATTTGGCTACAGAGGAGATATTTCACAGTCTGACCCTGCTATTCTGTCACTTTGTGGTGTATTCATGGTTGCACCATCATCCAAGCTCTCATAGGCTTGAGTAAATACACCAAGGTAAACCAGCCACCCAACTAACCAACCAACCAACCAACCAACACTAGCTTCAATATCCACCTTGGATTAGCTATATCCATGTAAGAACAGAATCCTTTCAGTAAAAAGGAGTCTTAAAAACAAAAGTAAAAGATAATTCAGCATTATAGTTTATTTAAAAATAATTCTGTCAACAGTACAAGAGGGCAAAGTAAATGTATTCAAGTGTATGGATGAGCTGTGGCCCTCTTTGCTCTTAAGCTAATTGGAAAACAGTTACAGTTCATCGGCTGGCACCTCCAGAAGTGCTTGGGAAGGTCTTGAGATGAACCTGTCTGGAGCGGCCAGCTTAGTATTTCTAAAGCTGGAACTAATTGGTTTCCCATTAAATATGGTGAAGCAAAACCTTTACAATCACTAATCATTGCACTCTACACATGCTTCCTCCAAGATCTCTCATGTATATTTTTAGAGATATAAACTAGGAAGAGTTAACTGAAAACCAAGGCTAGATTTACCCTATTAACCAGAAGTTCCAACAACCCGGTAACTTGGCTGTAACACACCAGTCTTTGCTTAATGAGGATGCCACACGATCTTCAGGAATGTGTTGATTAATCATGAAAGGATAGATTTTACTTGTCATATTTCTATCATACCTAAACTTTCACAACCAATAACACTGCTCAGGGCTTTGACAGCACATCCAAAAATTCACAGGCAACTTCAAAGCTACTTAAGAGAGGCAGTAACTCTTTAGCTTATTCAAGTAGTCTATCAGTAATAAATGGAGAAGACTCTTCATCTTACCACTGATATTTTCTAAAAATTGACATTTCCACACTGCATTGACAATTCTGCACATGGGTCTTTATAGAGCTGTACATGAATACCTGCTATTGAATGGGGCTTGTGATGAGAAAGGAGTGACTGTAACAAGAGAGAAAAGTGTTTATCACATTGTCAAAAACACAGGAATAACTATTATTTAAAGGTAGTTAACAAATCCAATGTGTCTGTTCTGCATTGCCATAATTCAATGCTAGTTATCATTATTACCTTAACATCTTGAATCGCCAGAAGTATTTTGGTCAAAAGCCTGGGTAATACAGTGCATTTTTATATTTACTGAAAGAGACATGTTATATAGGTGATGGACTTCTTATCAGCTGAAAACTTGAATTCTGTATAGAAGGGACAGCCGGCCAAATGCCAGGGATGACTGAGATATAAATACTGGGGAAATAACAGATTTAATTTGCTTTACTTGAAGTCACCTCTTTTTCTGCCCTTTTCTGTTTTTAAATGTTTCTTTTATACAAAATGCCATGGTTCAGTGCTCTTGAAAATTAAAGACTACCATGTAAGATCAAGGTTTGAGTCTGTCCATTCATGAAAGGAAATTAAAATCACCACTAAAAGACCCACTTTTTATTATACTGATAGAAGCCACTCAGAAAGTACCAGAAAGAAGAAATAGACTCAACCGTTAATGTACTCTTTTGTCTTTTTGTGTCAGTTAATTTATTAAAAGAAGTACATATGCATAGTTGGACGTCAGTGGCCAGATTCTGATCTTATTCACTTTATCTCAACCCCATCTGTACTGGATGGCAAACTCAGGCAGGTTAAATATCCAGGCACAAACAGTAATGCCACTCAATACAAGGAATTAGTAAGGGTGAAATGATTCTCAGGATAATTAAATGTTATGTGACATTAAAGTGAACACAATATTACAAATATATAGATTAAATACATACAAAAAATGTTTTCCTTTTTCAACCTGAACAATTTTGACAATCACTGCAGGTTGTTGTCAGTGAATTGCACTTCCCATGACTCCAAGAAATAGTTTCCTGGCTAAACTTTCTCAAACTTTACTCATGTTCTTCCTCTGTAACCTACTTTACATTGATTTAATCAGTCTCCTTGAAACACATATAAACTTAGCTTGCACTTCTTAAAATGTTTTATAATAGCACATTTAATAAAGCTAATTTGAATCTGCTAATTTATAGAGATTTGCCACAGGCTTTGAAACTTCAGAAAATGTGTAAACTTAACAGTTTGGCTGTGATAACAGCTCAGACAGTGGAAATTAAGCATTAACATTACAATCATGTTCAAAGTGGACTCCTAGGGTTGTTTTTTTTTTCAAAGAAAGTGCATTTCAAGAATGCAGAAGAAAACCAAATCTGCAAAAGGTTTATCAGGTCTAAGATACATTCATTCAAGTTTGCCTTTTCAGATCCACGTGCCACAGTTCTTGAACTGGTCACTACTCTGCCTCAATATCACAGCCTCAAACATACATTGAGGTCTCTCATTTTAAGACTACTTGGCTTTTTTTTTTTACAAAGAAATTTTGGACAACAAGAGCAGAGTCTCTCACGCACTAGACCTCTAGCAGAGCTGTGAGATACTGTGCTTAGGGCCATTAAGTCTGGGTCCCTAACTCTATTTGTCAGTCTTCCAGCTGATGCTATATAGGTTTGCTACTGTCTGCTCTAATTTCTACCTCTGGAAACCAAAGGATAATAGATTATATGCCAGTGTGCGAACAGGCTGATTGGTCAGGATCCAAGCTGTATCCCAGGTGTTAGCAAGAGGAAGCAGTGAAAAAGAAAGTATTCAGCTCTTCACAGTGATGTATCAAGGAGTTTCACCTCCACTAGAGGAATTCTTCGGTTTATTCATAGCATTTAGATGGTAACTAAGTGATCACCATCTGATTTGCAGAAAATGTCAGCTTTCCTTGAAGATATAGATGAAATTTTTAGGGCTACAGCTGCAGATCTCTCCCCAAATTGTTATATGGGAGAAAGCATTAAGACCTCTCCCATGAAGACTTGTAGGGTTGCAGCCTTTTAAGGCGTAGAAGCTTTTTTCAGTATCTCTAAAGTTCAAATCATCTTCTTTTTTTTTTTTTTTTTTCCTGCTAATTGCATCAAAATATTCAGAAATGCAATCTGGAATATATTCTTGGACGTGTTTTTTTTTAGTCTCTGCTGCTTCAATGCACTTTCTCTTGGTTCTGTCACTGCTTACCCTCCTGCTTCTGTGTGCTGAGAAACAGAATCAAGGTGCACTGCAACCAGTGGACACTTGCATAAACCTCCTGCTTTGAATAAAACAGCTTGATCTTGGGAGAGAAAAAACACATTCAGCTTTCCTGCCTGAATGTTAAAACACATGAGAGGCTTATATACTGTTAAAGAATCCCATTTTTGCTTTGAGACCACTAAAGCAAGGGCTGTGAAGAGTAGAAAAATGTAACTAAACTGAATTGGGAGCATAAAACCACATTGATTCCCAGGTTCAGGAACCCCAGTCAAAGTGTTTTGTATTTTTAATTTATTTAAGCCTTTTTCTTTTTTTGGCAAATACATTTGCAATGAATCTGCTTCACACATTTTTATGCACGAGAGCTTAAGTTTTCCAGGACTTCTATAAAACAACTTTTACTGCACCAAATTACTGCATTCCTTGATCTCTACCAGCGCACACTCACAGCAGCCAGCCACACTCAGAGGCAATAAGAGCAGCTCTAGGATTTTGCAGGTCTGCAACAGATACTTCAAAAAAGAAGATGTTTTTAGAGAAAATAATACAGTCGTGAAAAAGAGAGCTAACGTAACGGCTTTGCCCTGCCTCCAGCGTTTCACAACCAACGTTGCCTTAAAATTAGCACAATCTTCTGCAATAGTTGTATTTCCATGTGAAACTTCTTCAGAGAGAATTCATGCAGAATCGTGAGCTGTCAGCTCTGATCGCATTCACCAGCACCCAGGCTTTAGACTCTCTTTCATAACAGGAAAAGATGGCCAGCGTTTTCCTGACAGAAGTATCGTATATTTTTCAGTCATTAAAAATTACAGAGCGAGCTTATTGTCAACGCATTTCCCATAGATAATGAGGGCTGCAAATTACCAGGCAAGGATTTTTTTTGGTACACGGAACAAAAACCAGCACAATCTGCAGAACTTATTAACTAATTGGGTTTTAAACCCCTTCTTTGCATGCTGCCGACATGGTCAGAGTAACATACATCAATCTTATTCCAAAAGCACAGTAATCTTTATGCTGCAAGAATTATAGTTTTGTGTGCCGTAGCGTACACTGCAAAAAAAAAAAAAAAAAACCAACTGAAAAGCCTTTAGGAAAGGCATGTGCTGAACACACACAAAATATGCAGGATGGAAAAAGACCAAATGTAATTAAAGCTTATATGAAACCAGACATTCCTATTTGCAGAGCTCTGGCTGCATTTCTATGAGAAAGAATGCACAGAATTTCAAATCATGCTCTATTTAGACAATGTCAGAAGAAAAACACGTTTCCCACCCCCCCCCCCCTCACACACACACACACACTCCCCCACCCCAAGACTCCAAAAGGCAAATTTCATCATCAGAATTAGAGAGAAAAAGCAATCCGAAGATCCTGGTTTACATATTCCTTCCCAAACCAAGGGTCTCCCTCTCCCGGCTAATAGTTTATAAATTCAGACTTTAAACAAAAGCAAACAACCAAAAAAAAAAAATCCTAATTCTCAAGCTTCCTACTTAGCACTGCCTGGCTCTCGCTGATTTGTGCGGCTGTGTGTGCGTGCCCGTTTGAGAAATGGCGAGATAGGCTTAAAGTATTTTCCATTTCATCAAAGAGCATCTATTACTTTCCCGGTTCGCTCCAATGTTGGTTTTATGCCCACCCCTTTTCAATCTGCCCATGTCTGAGATGCACAGTGCAGGCGTACAATCCTGAGCAGCTTACGACACTCAGTGAACACTAGGTGCCTCTGCATGCTCTAGCAACATACTGCTCAGCTGAAGGGAAGGGATTCTTGCTGTCTCTCTCTGCTCTAAGCATCACCTAACAAGCAAAGCGAACAAAGAATGGGAAATAAAGCTACCCTTAGCCGGTCAGTGAATGAATGGTAATCTTTCTCTGGAGTAAAGGTTGTGCCGGTCAATGGTCGTTGCAAATGATGGACATTAAAGAGATTGACAAATCCTGTGGAGTCGTTAGTAAAGAGTTTGGAGTTTTTTTCACGCCACAGTGTTAACTGCAGAGGAAAGGACAGAGGGAGAAGGAGAAGATCAAGCTCATGTACATAGTTCTGAAACTTGCAGGTCCTAGGAGTCAGCTAAAAAGCTAGCTGGACAAGCCTTTCGCTCGTTGAGCAGAAGCGAAGTGAGACATTGTGAGCTTGCCAGCCTTGCACAAAATTGAAAGGGACTGAATTTGTAGCACAGAGGGGTCTTTTTTAGCTCTGCATATAATTAGTCCAAACACAAAGGAAGCAACTGAATGGAGGTTGTCACTCTCTGGAAAAGGGTGGGTAAGACACTTTTTAATTAAATTCTTTCATGAAGAAAGATTTTTTTTTTTTCTTTGCTGCAGCGTTTAACATGAACAAAATCACTATCATTTTACCTTTGAATGTCTGTGAACTTTAATGCTGCACAGCTCCTGCATGCTGTAAAGTGAAATATTTGCCTCTGTGTTTGTTCCGTTTGCTGTTTTGCTTTGGTTTTCTGGCTTTGTTTTGTTGGTTTTGGGTTTTGTTTTTTTTTTTTGGTTTTTTTTTTTTCCCTTAAATAAAATATGATGTAGAATTTGAAAAGATTCGATGGACATTCTCAAGCATATTTGGAAATATTCTTGCTAATGGATTTCCTTCTTATTGGTCTCTGTTTAAACTGGCTGCTGAGGAAGCCCCCCGGGTTGATATTGTGTACGCTGGGTATCTTTTCTAAAATGCTTCCAGCCGTGAATAGTGGGTGTCCACAGCTATGTCGGTGTGAGGGCAGGCTTTTGTACTGTGAATCACTGAATCTTACAGAGATGCCTCGCAACCTGTCGGGCATGATGGGCTTGTCTCTGCGGTACAACAGCCTTTCAGAGCTGCATGATGGACAGTTCACAGGGTTAATGCAGCTCACGTGGCTCTATCTGGATCACAATCACATTTGCTCAGTGGAGGGGAATGCCTTTCAAAAATTGCGGCGAGTTAAAGAGCTCACCCTGAGTTCCAACAAAATAACCCAACTGCCCAACACCACTTTCCGACCCATGCCAAACTTGCGCAGTGTGGATTTATCATACAACAACTTACAGTCTTTGGAGCCTGACCTGTTTCACGGGCTGAGAAAACTAACAACTTTGCACATGCGGTCGAACGCCATCAAGTTCGTGCCAGTGAGAATTTTTCAGGACTGTCGCAGCCTGAAGTTTCTAGACATAGGATACAATCAGTTAAAGAGCCTGGCTCGAAACTCTTTTGCAGGCTTGTTCAAACTCACTGAGCTGCACCTCGAGCACAATGACTTGGTGAAGGTGAATTTAGCCCATTTTCCCAGGCTCATCTCCCTGCACTCCCTCTGCTTGCGAAGGAATAAAGTTACCATCGTAGTAAACACTTTGGACTGGATATGGCAACTTGAAAAAATGGATCTCTCCGGCAACGAAATCGAATACATCGAACCTCACGTTTTCGAAAGTGTACCTCACCTCAAATCCCTGCAGCTGGACTCCAACCGGCTGACCTACATCGACTCCCGAGTCCTCGACTCCTGGAAGTCCCTCACGAGCATCAGCCTTTCTGCAAACGCCTGGGATTGCAGCCGCAACGTTTGCGCCCTGGCCTCCTGGCTGAGCAACTTCAAGGGTCGCTACGACAGCAACCTGCTCTGTGCCACCCCTGAGTACGCACAGGGCGAGGATGTTTTGGACGCGGTGTACGCTTTTCACTTGTGCGAAGACGCAGCAGACCCAACGAGCGTTAACACCCTCTCCCCGGTAACGAACAACAGCGACCAAACGTTCAGCTACGGCTCTGCCACCGCCACGTACGACGTACAGGACAGCGAAGGGGACCCGACGACATACGCCATCACCGTGACCATGCCCGGCGAGAACTCGGAGAACGCCGTTCAGATTCACAAGGTGGTGACGGGGACCATGGCACTGATCTTTTCCTTTCTCATCGTGGTTTTAGTGTTGTATGTCTCCTGGAAGTGCTTTCCAGCCAGCTTAAGGCATCTAAGACAGTGCTTTGTAACACAGCGCAGAAAGCAGAAGCAAAAACAGACCATGCATCAAATGGCTGCCATGTCAGCCCAGGAGTATTACGTTGATTACAAACCCAACCACATTGAGGGAGCCCTGGTGATCATTAATGAGTATGGATCTTGCTCCTGTCACCAGCAGCCAGCGAGGGAATGCGAGGTGTGATTTTCCTTGGGGATTTAAAGAGTGTGCAACCAAATAACAGCGTGCAGGCAGACAGTGGCACGGGGGGGGGTTGCTGTGCTGTGCTGGTGATTTCTGATGTGCTCCTCTGCTGAAATTGTTAAGAGGGGCTGTCCAAAAGACTTGATATTTTAGCTTTATCGTGTCTTAAAAACCTTCAGGACAGTCAATCTTAAGATTTCATATGCTAATACTCCCTTTGAAGATCTGTCAATATTCAGGAATCTGAGAGTGTAAAAAGGTACCAATTATTGATCTTTTGTAAACTAAGAAAACTGTTTAAAATAAAAAAAAAAATAGCATTTACAGTTTTTACAGACTGGTGTATATTACATGAATTGTTCCCTGTATACAAAATGCAACAGTTTAACCTCTTTTTCTCTTCATACTGAGTGTTGAAATGAAAGTCTAGGAGCAAAGAAGCCACGTAAAATAGAAAGCTTACAATTAACCAGATGGCTTCACATTGTAATTAATACACATTCACTTACATCATGTTACTGAAGGTATGAAGCATGACACTGGAGTTATATTTTTGTCAATGTGCTACCTGTAATTGGATGTCAGTACAAGGAGCCAGTGCACCTCAGAAAGGCTGAAGTTTTGACCCTGTCCCTGGGACAGGATTTCTGAGGATTTTTAAGTACAGCTCGCTTGTTAGTTGCTGTCAGATCCATTAAAACTCCATCGTAACCCCTGAAAGTATTTTGTATCAAAACTGATCGTATTGCAAAATCTCAATTTGAAAACCAACAACAAACATTAAAAGCCCAAACAACTGAAACACTGCCAAACGTGCTCATCGTGATTTGCTTTAAAATAAAAAAAGACCAAAAAAAACCCCCCAGAATTCTAAAAGTTGAGGGCTTTTGCTAGCATTTCCCACTTTTATGCTTGTTTGGAGATATTCTAAGAGCAAAGAAAAAAGCTTGCTTTGTGCACTGTGGTGCCATGGTGAATGAGGAAGAGCAGAAGCTATTCGGTTCTTAGTGCTGAAACCTGTGTGTCTTTCCAGAGTGAAACCTTGGCTGTTACCCTGTCAGAGTATGACAGAGAGTCATTAGAGGATACTTCTGGGTCCTATAGTAAACCGCTAGCAAAGCCTATTTCATGTCCCTCACTTCCACCACCAGCCTTCACTAACAACTCTCAAATCTCTGCAGAGGCTGAAAACATCCAAGCCCTCCTTACTAATGACTGATCAATGGAACTGATGGATATAAGCAGTGATTTAATAATGTTGAATCACACAGTTGTTTCATTTGACTGCCCTTAAATAAAGGCTTCCTTTCCTTGTTTTTTGGATTTTCCATTCCAGTATGTGAACAACCTCCTGATTGATCTTTTCAACACCTCCTCTCATACTAATGAAGATGAGGCAGTATTATAACATCAGGCAGAGCATCTCAAAATTTTCTTCATACAGCATTACATGCTAATGAAATGTTACGGATAATGAACTGGGTAACATTTCTATGCTTTGTGCATATTTCTCTATCCTTAGGTTACCACCAATAGAGGAAAAATTCAGTATTCTAACATGTATTTTAATTTAACACAGTTTTTCTCCTTTTTTTTTTTATAGCACTGAAGTGCCACCTACTCTTAAAAGGCTACAGCAGACTTACAAAGCAGAAAATAGGCACAGAATAAACCATTTCTTTTTTCCTGCACAGCAGTTTTTAGTCATTAATTTTGAATGTAAAGAGTGAATTTTATATTTTTTCTGACTGACACTATATTTAAGGAGTCAGAACTTATTTTCCTCTATTTGGTACATCTCATCCTGTTTAATGTTAAACATGATGATAGCCTCTTAATCTGAATTTTTCTTTAGTCAGACTATATTGTCATCTGTGAAGGCAATGAAACTATGCATTGGGAGAGGACTTTTTAATACGAAAAATTCATGAAACCCAACCACTTTTTTACTAAAAACACGGAAAATTCACCCATGGCTCTGAAACAAGATGCTTCAAAAGCCTGTTAAAACCAGGCTTTTCTGCACATTTCTGTTTCAATGCCTCAAACCCACCAGGGCCTGGTCCATCCTGAAACTCCCAAGTGACCTGAGGGGTTAAGTGTCCATGTATGAACCTAACAGTGAGGGCTGAACAGGTTCAGAGCCCCTTGTCTCTTTGGGTGCCTGATCACATTTTAAGAGAACCTACCTTACGCCATGCTGAGGGCCAAGCTATATGTATTTTCCTCATTAAACCCTTCTCTGAAATCAACAGGGAATTTAACTGTGAAAAATTGGCTCTCTAACTTTGGACTACATTAGATGTTCCTCAAATCAACATGCAGCACTGCAGCCAGAAGGACTAATTACAGCTAGTTGCCAAGAAGCTTCCAAAACCAACCAAGACTGTTAAAATACTCTCTGCACATGGCAAAAAAAAAAAAAAGAAAAAAAAAAAAGATATATGAATTAGCTTTATTTCTATAGTGACCCCCCTGTTGCTATAAGGAAACGTATTTGCACGGTCATGGTTTTGCCCCTGTGAATTCGATACAAGACTGATATCGACAAGTAATCATCCCGTGGTTGTATTTCGATGTATTTTTAGCATATTTGTGGGTTGTATTTGAAACACACTAGTGATTGCACCCCTCTGGAATTATTCCTGCTGTTTATTGGTGTTAGCAACCTCAAGCTACGTTTGCAAAGATGTGAGCAATTCTGCCTTTGGAATTTATTCACCTCTGTGCTTCATGCATCTTGCATTGACAGCTCAAGTAAACTGAACAGAACATTTTTCTTTAAAGGTGCAGTGATTTCCTAAATGAGAGCTGACTTGGGTATTGCCTGTTGCCATTTCTCCTGAAGAGAGGTGATGACCACCAATGACTTGCCACCCTTAGCAGGATGATAGATGGATGGATCTTCCATATAGAGCACAGCACTTCTTAAACTTATTAAATGATGTATTCCAAAATCTTCATGCAAAAATCTTTTCTAAGGGCAATACTTTCTAGAGGCAACCTCTTAATGATCTCCAGAGAATATCTGGAGATCTTGGTCCCCTCTGATACCCTATTTACTGGTGGAAAGAGGGGTGTCACTGCTATTACATGGCATGAAGGTACTCCAGAGGGTGCCCCCACCTAGTCAGAAAGTTTACATGAAAAATATGTGGATTATAAAGAAAAAAAAGAGCAAGTATTCCATTTCAATCCAGCTATTGCAAATCCAGTTATTCATCCTGCTCCAGGCTGCTTGCATTGGTACATATGAGAGTTATTCTATTTGTACTGCATTTATAGCAACTGCAGGGACAAATTTTCCCTAACTCTTTCTTCCAAATTTCATGTTCACCAACTGTCCAGAAATATGTCATTGCCTCTCTTTTGATGCCCTTATTCTGGTTTATGAAATGGCTCCAAAATCAAAAGTAAGAAGAAAAAAAGTAAATGCTTTTGGGGTTAGTTGTGACAGTTTTTTGTTCAGGAGATGCTTGGGGAATATCAAAGGAAGGAAAATATTTTAAATATTCCCCTTGTAATGTTCCACTTAATAGGACTAATCTCCCCTTTATAGCAAGGTAATCAACTTTATTTTCTTTATATTGAAGTGTCTTTTAACATACAAGAGAGGGTGAAAGGCAAGCAAAAGAACTACCTGGTTTTGAGGATGATTAACACTACCAGTGTTACAGATCTCTAATATGCAATCTCTTGCTGCTAACATCAATACACACTCACAGTGCACCCAGCGATGAAGGAACTGTTGCTGTGTATGCTTTGAATGTATATAAGGGATGATTTATTTTCCTTTCTGTCTTTTTTCCTTCCTTTCTGTACTACTTAAAGAAAAAAAAAAAAAAAAGTGCTATGAAACCACAGAATCAATGCTAATGTACCACATTCTGTTTCTGGCCTGAATATATAAAATACAAAGAAATTTTGTGTTAAAGCTGCAAATTCCCTCCTTTACAATGCTGTTTGAGTACTGCTAGATGCTCTGTACCAGTCTGAAGATGCAGTCCCATGCCTGGTTCATACCTGCCTTCCATGTGTGTGCCAGAGAAAGACCATTAAGGCTACCTAAGGATAGTTTTGTATGCTTTAATATTTTCTGTATGTTCTTATGGCTAAGGCATTAAGGGGGACTTGAAATGAGCCAGTTTGACCATTTTCTTTGGTTCTGATACTTGCTTTTGAGATGGACTAAATTTGTTTCTTGTACGTGTCTCATTCTGCATTAATAGCAAAAAAAGACACTCTGAATACCCCTCCCCTTCCCCCCGGCTTCTCCAATGGTATCCTGGATGGCAAACACGAAGGAGTATTTAATTAGGAAGCTTATTTCTAGTGCTATAATAATAATAAAAGTAATAATAATAAAAGAAATGAAGAGGAGAAGAAAGATGAGAGAAAAGACCAGAGCAACAAAAAACAAAATCAGGCTGTTACCGGATTCCTTTGCCTTTTCTTTTTTAAAGATGGTAAAGGACTAGCACAGATTAAAAACAAGACTGAAGGTGGGTGGAGAAAGCAGTTTTTGAAACTGTGCAAGCAGGGATGAAACAGGTTCTGGAAAGGAGGGTAAAACACTAAATAGCTTCAGCAAGCAAGAAAAAGAAAAGGAAAGGGCAAGGGAATAGGATGAAAGGGAAGACAAGAACCAGTGCCAAGGCAAGGGGACCACTGTGAACACAAGGGAAATGGGATTTTTCAGTGCCTTCACCCCCTATGCTGAAACTGTGGCAAGGACAACAGCAGAGACTTGAGAAAGACACACAGCATCTCTCTACTTTTTTTCTCCTTGTCTTTTCAAGCTCAGTCACACACGCACTCTCTCATTTGCAGACGGACATGCTTTCCCAAACACGCACACAAGCAACCCTGTCATTTCCTCTGCCACCTCCTTCCTCCCTGGGAGCACAACGTCCCTCTCAGCCATCATTCTGTTTGCTGAACTCCAGCATCATGCCTCTTCCACTAAATTTTTTGGCTGGACTTCTTACCTCTCATAGTCACTGTTCACCACAGACTTTCTAGAAAATCAGACTTCTCTACCCAAAATATCTCTTTTTTTTTCTTCCCTAGAATAAACCCTCATCTAGAGAGATGCGTGAGCTTGCGCTGTTGTAGTTTCTCCCAATTATATCCACGCACATTCTCCCTCATAATTCAGCTTTCATATTCACAGCTATTACGACAAACAGATCTATTTTTGCTGTGTTCAGTTTATCATTATGCACCAAGGTTATACTTTTCCTTGACCTGCTCAACCCAGTCTAATATTAACAAATTGAGCATTTATATGGGTTCCTTTCCAAGCATGAAGTTGATTAGGAATTTAGGAAATGCTGGTGATTTAAAGATTAACCTTTCATGTAATTACTGACATAAACCAGAGCTATTAAGGCATTAGAAACAACTATTCACAGCATATTCTATGTTTAAAAAAAATTTCACACTTAGAGCCATGCCAAAGAGTTTCCATACCAGCAGAAAAACCTGGTGAAAGGAAAGGAGGGAGTGCAGTCTACCTCTGAAGTTATGTAGAGGAAAGCAAGGCTACAAAAATATTACAGAAACCAAGCAACAATCTTCTGCTGGCAAGACACAGCCTGTAATTGGGTGGGTGGCTGTGAAGATCTGAGATGAATGCTGCAGAGCACTGTAATTTTATTGCAGTGTGTCTGCTTTAAAGTGAACATATTTGCAACGAAATCTGTATTTCCGTGAGAACACGGCAATTGTTTTTGATATAAAGATAACGTCACTTGTTGGCATTCAGACACAATTATTCAGCCTTTAAAGCAATTACTGTTCTTATTCGCCTTTGCTGGTGTGATAGTTGGGTGAGACAGTCAAATGTAAGAGGCTGCATTGAAAGGAGTTTGAGTTCCAAGTACCCAGATTTGCATTACAAGAGAAGAAATTTGGTTTAAAATAAACACCAGCTTTTCACCTTTTCCTCCATTTCTCCTCTTTTTGAAAATCCAAATATGTACATCACTTATAAAAATTAGAGATAATTGGCAGTGGCTAAAGGATATTGTGCAGCCCTGTGCGTGGCAAACAGCACATACTATTCTGCTAAGGCATTTTTAATTTTAAACCATTTCACTGCTCTCATGTTCTTCACATCCTCACCAGACACAGTAACTACCGCCAGAAAGATGTCTTTCAACACGGGTGCTATGGGAACATGACCAATTTGGTTCCATTTCTGAGCTAACAAAGACTAAATCCAAGATTTCAAAGGTAATAGGTAAGTATAAAAATCTACTTCATCACGGAATTACCATTTTTAGCACAGTAGATCTCTCCGACTGACATGGTTAGACACTAACCCCGGTTGTTCAGTTATTACAAACTTTGTTCTGACCTTTTTTCAAGACGTACCTTTCTCCTTAGAGCAAGTCAGAGCACGACACTAGAGAGAGGACTAGAATTTGCATTTTCAGTAAAATCTGAGATAAAGAAATATGCATGGACATATCAAATGGATTTAAGGGCTTATTGAATGAAGGTGATGGGGTTTATCTATACCACATCTCCCTGACATAGCTAGCACACCTAATGTAACCCCAGCGGTTACAACAAGGTGTGAGGAAACATCTTCCTAATACCTGGCGGACTCAAACTGAAAACAGGTTTCTCTTAAAATACGTATGTTCCCTCTAATTTTTATCCCTTCTTACCCACTCTCCCATTTTTCATTCCCAGAACTTCACAGGCAGAGTGAATCAAGAGGGGGGGCGGAAGAGGGAAACCCTGAAAATTCCAAACTAAACTACAAGAACAGTCTACAGATATTGAATTCCAGAGGTTTTGGTTCTTTTAACAACTGGCAGCCCTTTGAAACACATCTGCAATCAACCCTCTTTGCAAGCTGAGAGGTAAAGTGAGCTCCCGGGAGTAAACCTGAATCTGTCTCTAGTTCAGTGCCTCTACTGACAGTCAGGTTTGCTAAGAGAGACTGGTAAATAATAAAGAATGTTAATAATAATGAGATAAACTACCTAGGGATATTTTTTCCCCCTCTTTTTTTTTTTTTTTTTTGAAACTTGGCTCTGTACTCAAGTTTATCTTGACAGAAAATTCACTTCTCTGATTCAGATTATTTCCCAAAGCAATTTTTCAATAGCAAACAGAAATTTGTGGCGGCTGCTAAAAGGTTTGCAATCCCCACGCTAAAGAGGCTACCGCATGTCAAATGTTTACCTTAATTTCATGTAAATGTCACTCCATATTGGACTTCCTGGAGTTCTTTACCAGCATATGCCGCTGCCTCCATCTTCACAAGCCTTCCCCTTGTGCCATAACTACCTTTACAAACAGCCCAGGACCCAATGCTACTGTCAGATCAAATTCCCAAACAACAACTGGATGTAAGGAATTTATTATGTAATTGCTGTAGTCTAATAAATTGAATGTGAATCCTATGGCCTGAAAGACAAAGAAATAATGGAGACAATAAACCAAGAGAAGAAATGCATCTGACATACTCTCTATGGGGAAAAATAACCCCCAAAATAAAAAAGCATTGTGTGGGACAATGCTTAAGCTTGCAGTAGGTGGAGGGCATCGAGCATTGACTACAAAAAGGTGAATTACAGGGGATAGAGAATCATCTAATGAGCTAGGTTGGAAGGGACCATTAAAGGTCATGCAGCCCAATCATCCTGCCAAGGGCAGGGACATCTTTAACTAGATCAGGTTGCTCAAAATCGAGCAAATTGAAAAGGGGACATTGCCCATAGCAGATTAACCCAAAAGAGAATTAGGTGATAATCAACACAGGAGGAGCTTGTCAAGGGTTAGAAAGCACTCTGTTGATATTTGGTGACAAAATGAGTATATACAAACATGTATTTGCACTGGGGGAAGCAGCAATCCATGAAACCCCATGAAGCTGAACCCTGAGCTTATTCCTCTGTCCATCTTTGCTCTGTCATGATAGGCTTTTTATTATATTTTTTAAAAATCTTAACCATTTTATTGCTGTCAGGCACAGAATGGGACCCTTGGATATTGCTCTTTTTACTTTATGTGGTATATGTTAAACCAATAGCTTTTTTTTTTTAACGGATGATACTTCCAGCTTGAAGTAAACTCTATTGTATTGGGTTTGTGTACCTACTTCCCTAATTCCAGTAATTATGTTAGCCAGTTGGTAGAATGAAGATCCTCCCCAAAAGTTCCTTTAAATACTGTTTTGAAGTTATACTCTGTATCTTTCATTAAAAAGGGAGTTGAAAACTTTTTTTCCCCTCGTTATGTTTTCCCATGATGTAGAATAATCTAGCCCAAATCTGTCATTTTTCATTAGCAAAGGAGTCAAGCTACGGCTGTTAATGATAACTCTTAATGAGGATTTGATGAATAAGTCCTGGAAAATTAAACTTGAAATAAGCACTAAAATCTATCTCAAATCTATTGTTTCCAGGAAATAGAGATTTTAGCAATTGGGAAATAATAGTTAGAGTGTTTAAAGCACTAGGGTATTTTAAACAACAAATCAGGACATCCAAATGGTGCTTATCAAGAAATTTTAAAAGAAGAAAAAAAAAGTAAAAATTAAGTGTAGGAGCTATGAAAAGATTAAGACTTCTAATAAAAGTAGTTGTTGCACCCAAACCTGAATTACTAAAATACACTGCACTTTCCCTTGTTTAGAGCTGATTAGAGATGCTCATAATGGATTGGTAAGTCTTATCTCAGTAGCTGTTAAGTTCATTTCAAGATTCATTAAGGTCTGTAATACCATACAATAGGGATAAATTGATTGGTCCATGACTGTCTGTGGGGTGACATCATGCTTTTGTAATAAACTGATGTTCTGAACTTTTGGACGATCACAATAATATTAACAAAGTAGTATACAAAAAAAGGCTACTTTATATTTGGACTTAAAGAGCTTTTGACAAAACAACTTTAAAAGGTATTGTTCAGCCTGGAGAAGAAAAGGGTCCAGGGAGACCTTCCTACAGCCTTCCAGTATCTGAATGGGGCCTACAAGAAGGCTGGGGACGGACTTTTTACAGGGGCTTGTAGTGATAGGATGAAGTGTAATGGGTTCAAACTGGAAGAGGGGAGATTTAGATTAGATGTAAAGAAGAAGTTCTTCCCTCTGAGGGTGGTGAGACACTGGCACAGGTTGCCCAGGGAAGTTGTGGATGCTCCATCCCTGGAGGTGTTCAAGTCCAGGTTGGAAGGGGCTCTGATCAACCTGGTCTAGTGGGAGGTGTCCCTGCCCATGGCAGGGGGGTTGGAACTAGATGATCTTTAAGGTCCCTTCCAACCCAAACCATCCTATGATTCTATGATTCTATATTCAGGTTTCCATAAATAAGACAAGCTCCACGGTCATAGAAAACTAGTTAGGCACCCAAAAATACAGTGGCCTCTAACTGAACACAGTGAAAAAATGGACCGCGGTACGGTCCCAAGGACAGGGCTGCTGAATCATCCTAGCTACAATCAGGAAATGTATGGCATTTTTCAAATGACAGATTATACTGCAAAAAGTAATGAAAAACACGAGGATGTGCAAAGGGACTTCCAAAGGCTGAAGACTATATAAACTCTGATAGATGAAATTCGGAATTGTCAAGTACAAAGCAAAAGACAAGATACAAGGAAAACTGTTCATCCATGCCTTGGAAATGTGAGTTATATGCAACAATTGGACAACTATCTTTCTGGCTATTGCATTGAAAAGCTCTGCCCAGTGTGCAGAGAGAAAAACAAAAGGAGGAAGCATGAAAAGTAGAATAACGTCTCAAATGTATACGTAATAGAACAGCTCTCAAGAAATGTTCTGTTAAGCATAAGTTAGGAAGGGCTATAGTTTCTGGATAAGGCTAAGCTACTAGCAAGTAAAAGGATGAATGATTTAGGAAAGTTTGTATGTAAAGAGCGAGGCAAAGAAACTGGACCTACCACTGCAGCACAACAGCAAAACGTGGATCCATCCCCCCTCTAGTGGCCAGTCCACAAAGGGCTAGTGCAAAAATAAAATCACGAACAGGAAAGGCAATACACTGACAATTGATTTTAAAACCAGCACACACCCTCTCTTTTTTATTCCACCCACTATTTTATGTTGCTTCACTTTATATTGTTATTATTTGCTATTGCTCATTAAACTGCGTCGTTTCTTGTCCTTACACTGCGCAGAAGCTGTTTTATAGCAGAGGTTATTATTATTTTTTTTTTGTGATGTGCTTGTACCTACCTGCAAGAAGAGGATGTGGAGTGTGACAGGGGCTCATGCACACTCTAGCATCAGAAATAATCATAAATTAAAAAATAAACTATGGAACTCGTTGCACAAGTCATCACTGGTGCAAAAAATAGGCATTAAAGAAAAGGAACAGTTGTACAGAAATGGGAAAGGCGAATTCATTTTGTACATGTATCTCTATAAATTTTTAGATTTAAAAAGATGCTTTTTAAGGAACAGCATCTGGGACAAGGCACAGCATGCAGTGGAAACAGTCCTCTTAATTTCCTACTCATGGATCAGTCACTGAATATCAATGATTCCAACCAACATGCACAGCTAGCGTTCCCTGGAGAAACTGAGGCCGGATGAAGCCTCCACATCCCCCTGCTTCAAATACACACAGGTACTTCTTGGTCAGCTACTGCATCCCCTGTCTTCTATGGAACAGGTGCTAAAATTGGAAGAATCCCCATTTTGATCAATGTCTCTGAATAATGCAATATAACAGACCCTGTTCTGTTCCTCTCTTTTAACAATCCCATCCTTCAAGATTTTATGCTTGGAAGGAGCTGAGATGTTAAGCTGAGGACTGACAGGGAGTTGTGCTCTATTTCTGGTTGAGGTAACACCAAACACTTTGTCAGGACTATTTGTTTTGCTTAAGTCCCTGTTCTCAAAAACAAACAAACAAAAGAAACCTGAAGAAGCAGTGGACATCCTTCGTCTGCGCTTTCAAGGAGCCTGCTACATCCTCAAGCTAATAAACTCCACAGGCTGTGGTTATAGGGAAGATGAGAAGTAGCAAGGGTTTAAGTTTGGTTTTCGCTTGTAAAAACTTTCCATCACTTCAATTTTCTCAACCTCTGCTTCAAATGCCACCTTTACTAGTTTTTTTCTGGGTTTTTTTTTAGATATAGGTTAATTTTTGTATCAGGTAGAAAAACTAAGTAACCCTTTCTACAAGTGATTTCCAAAGAAATTTTAATTAAGGTTTGTAACACACTAGGCACTCCTGTATGCATTTTAATAATTAAAGCAAGGTCACTGCCCCTCTATAGAATATTCTGAAATTACCTGTTAACCACCTAAGACCATGTCTTGCTTTATCTTCCAGCGGCTTTTCGGGAAGACTTAACACCAGTCTAGACGGAGTGCAAAGCTAGTACTTTTATATTCCTTTTAATATGTTGTCATTAATTTATTCAATTGAAACTAAAGAATAACACAACAAACAAGGCACAGTTTGACTTCTCACATCTTAAATTTTAAAAATGAACCCATTTCCAATGTGTCTTAATAATTTTACCTCATTAAAAATATTTAGAAAACAGATTATTCAAATGATTTGTATATAATAACATAAGCAGTTTGTTCTTCCAGCATAAAATTAATTCATTACTATCCATAGTCAGAGCAAGTTTGATAGTCTGTCCTTTAACCGATGCCATTTCAGACAACACTTGTATTCATAATTCCTGCCGTCAAGACAGTTGCAAGAATAACAATATAAGGAACTTTAAAAAATAAAAAAAAGGCACTTGAGTGCTTGGGGATGGGTGCAAGTCAAAGAAAAAGCTTACAGGGAAACCTAAAGAAAACTAATTCTCTGCTCAATACGGAAAGAAAACATCCAGGCTGATCTGCTAAGGACATCTATTTTTCCATCAATGCTTAGAGGCATATAAATATTTCTGCCAATTACAGAAGTGACTGCAGGTGTGACTTGGAGTATTTGGCTGAGCACCTTATACCGGGTGGGAAATCTTTACCTGTTGTTTAAGTGCAATAATGTGCTAAGTTTCATATAGGAAATACATATTTTTAGGCATAGAACTTACTCTTCTCAATCTTACTCTGTCAAATAATAAGGGTTTTTTTTTCTCCTAGATTACTCCTCACACTAGACAAAAGGCAAACCCTGATTTTCAGCTAAAGAGCTGTAAGTTTCTAGAAGTTGACGAAAAGAGGCTTCTTCAGCGTGACAGCCTAGTGTAATCTGTGATTTTCTCTTGAATGCCATTACCAGGGTAGATTAAGTGTCAGGTTCCAGACTAATTCATCACTTATTAATTAACAATATCAATGATTCTTTTTTCATTATAGATAACACATTTTACAGGCTCCCAGAAACACTTTTTTATTACTAAAGTTATCTCAAAGGCTCTTCCCCAATGGCTGCCACAATGAAAAAAAAAAAGGAAGAAAACATTCCATAATAATTTTAATGGAAGATCATTTTTCCCTTCACTAAAATTAAATCTTAGAAGCCATTTAATTAAATTGAATGATAACTGAATGACTTTAACCATGCAAAGAATCAAAACTAAGGATCCTCTCTCCCCAGACACTAAAATGTGGCATGCCATTGATTTACCACAGGGAAGCAAACCTTAACAAAGCAAACTATTCCAAGCAGGTGGTTTTTATTCACAAATAAGACCCCTCTTCAATAACCGCATTTCTTTGCATCGTCAACTGCAAATTTTTACCCGTGTCCTTCTGTAACATGCAGAACAACAACACGCGGATCAGCTGGGACCACATTCTCTGAACAGCAGCAAGGAGTAGAAGTTCAGAAGAAGGTCCAAGTTCTGCTTGATATTCTCACTGATTTCAGTAAAAAAATACTAAGCTTTATGCTAACTGCCTGCTGAAGTCTCCTGATGTGCCTTACAAACACCATACACCTTACTTCAATAAATCAGCCTGGCCCTGGCTGCAGCTTTCCGAAATGTAGTATATGCACACTTTTTGTGCAACTTCTGCATGATGTTCAACTGTACAGACAAAGACTGCTTGCAACCAGCGGTAAACACTTAGCTGGAGCGATTTATTTTTCTTTCTAAATAGTGTATTGATTTGCTCCTACTCCAGAAGTTTCATCTAACCTACAGCTAACTTTGTATGAGTTTGCTTTCCCCTTCCAGGAGTTGAAAAGGGAAAGTTTCTTTATATTTTAAATATCATTTGCTAAGTCTCTTGTGTGTGGATTCTGTGCTTCCAGAGGATTAAAGAAGAAATTTTATCACTGAAAGAATAGGAAAATAGATTTGCAGATGTAGCAGTCTTGTAAAACCCAGGGTTCAGAAAAACATTCGCGCTACCATAAAGAAGGAAAAGTCATTTCCCAAATTGGCCCAAGTCTCTTCCTACAGAGATTAAAAGGACAATGATGCAACTCCTACGTGACTCCTTTCAACTGCTTATAACAACAGATCAGCTTCAACTCCATTCCTGTGATTATGCTCTCAGGATAATTTCACGCCTGTCTCTTGGTTCCTATATTCGTCGACGTTAGGCATTTTTTTGCAAGGTGAACACAAGTTATTTTATTTAAAGGTGTGAAAAAAAGAACTGGTCCTTGATGCATTAGTCAGGTTTCCATCACTACAAAGTAAAGCATCAATTGGGATTAAAACTCTAGAAATCACTTTTTTTTTGAAACTCTTGCCAACTGCATAATTATGCCCCAAATGATTTTGTGCCAGGTGGTTTGGCTAACAGATGGAATGGTATATTTGTTCACTCTTCACAAACCAACCTCCATTCCAAAATCCGTGAGCCAGAATTATCTAAATTATTGACTGACAGTTACATATGCCTAATAATTAATTAAACTCTAGCTATAAACTGCAGTGAGTCCTCTGAGCACTCATGAAAAAAAATAATCATATAGAAAATGTGTGACAATATCTTTACAGTAGCATTTTTAAATCATGGCAGCTAAAAATAATGGTTTGCAAAGATGGGCTGCAGACAAAAGAACTTCGGTATGAGGTGTCTTAGAAATGCTTAAAGCAGGATGTGATAACATTAAAAATTGTTCCTCAAGGATTATTTTTCACAACTCCAAACTTCACTGAATGCTTACTAAAACCAACAAGGATTTGTGACCAGACCTAACAAACGCAGTCAGATTTAGAAGACTCTTCCCAGACAACATAGACATGATATGATCACCATTAATACTCTGGTGGGAGAAATCAAACCTAGAGATAGCCGTTGCTTTATACATCCTGACTTAGGGGTTAACTGTGGCTCAGGTATTTGTTGCCTGCAAGTCCCAGATGGAAATACGGACACCTTTGTCATCCAGCGTATGGCCAGAGTCCTTTTTATCTGGATGTGTCAAAATGATTGTGGATGTGCTCAACTGGTAATGAAGGCAAAGACAGTAAATCCAGTGTGGTCTGAAGGTGTTGGACTTCCAGCATACAAACAGATTAATGGTGCTGAGGATGCACGGCAAGCATTTCAGATTGATGAATGGCACATGCCCTCAATCATTTTCAAGCTGGAAACAGGCTGGATTTTCTTCTCCTGTGCTGATCAGATGGCCCACAAAGGTACAAGAAGTCTATGGTGGAGCTGACCCTGTTGCATTAAACATTTCCCTAAACATCTGCAAACATCATCAATTTTCCAGTCCATGCAATGGTCTTATGAAGCTGAGGGTAACAATGGATAAATTTTCCAACCAATCCCGCCATGGGAAAATAGTAATTGATTTAAAAAACAGAAAATGAGAAAAGCTTTTTGTCGTGGTATATTAATATCCCTACTTCTCTGCTATCACCAAGCTGTGCCAGAAACACTGATTTAATAGGCACTGCAAAGCAATTACCATGCAAATAATATTAGCCAGCAATTTATTATTTTTTTAGTAAAGACCTTGTTTTGGCTAGCAGACCACAGTAACAGATTCCAATAAAAGTGGGTAATTGAAAGAAATTTCAAGTGTCTAAATAGCTGTGACACCAAACATATGAAGCAATAGTTCTCAGACTGGCCTGTTGGGCTGCTTGCAATTTCCAGTATGGACAACCTGGGGGGCCAATAGAGGAACAACTTACACAGCAAAAAGAGAGCATTGATGCAATGGGAAGAGAAGATATTCAGGAAACTCTCTTTTCTTAGTGACATGAGCAAGGAGGGAATTGGAGGATAATGTAGAGGGGTTGAAGCCACGCAGGAAACAGCATTCCCGCCATAACTCCTTCCTTTGCCCCTGGTCTGCATAAGAAACATTTTACTTGGACTAAGTAATCTATCATTTTAAGTAACATGTACTCATCTATTTATAGGACAGGATTGGAAACTTGCTTAGATCGACTGAAGTGCTGAGCTCCATGTTCAGCTTTAGAAGTTGCCCAACAATCTTCTTGTCTTGGATTGACCAGAGCTATGTGATTTTACCTAAATAAGTTAATGATTCTGTTCTTCATTTCACTACTGGGAAATGAACTAAGTTGCTGAACTCACACCAGAGTGCTGTGACATTGGCTGTGAACATTTATTCTATAGTGAGTGGTCAAAATAGGATGTTCCTTGTTCCTTCAGTCTAAAGAGATTTTGTCTAATTAAATTAGTGAAACAACAGATTTGATTGTGTGTTATCTTTGCAACTAAAGATGAGTTAATTAAGATTCAACTTCCAGATACACGGCAGGACTCAATATTTTTTTCAGATTCCCCTGTTGCAGGATGCTGATTATAGAGCTTATAAAAATACAGCATAAGAACACACACCTTTGCAATGTTTCCCTTACTGCTTTAAAATTCAGATGCTTCTTTTCATTAACAATCTAAATACTCCAAATATAGCAACACATTTCTATGTATGAGGGAAAACAGAAAATCAAGACCAGCATGTGTCATAAAACATCTAAATATTTTGGGGAGGAACAAAAGAAAACTAGTTTCTAGTTAAACCAATGACTATACACATATTGACATCATTGTGCCCTAGATCAAGTACAAATTGAATCTGTGATTTCATTTATGGAAATAGGTAAGCTGGGAAATGTAATTACTATCTATAAATCATTTTGCTGTAAACTTCTACTTCAGTATCCTTAAATCGCAAAATGCAACTAAAGCTATTTTAGTTAAAGGCTGAACAAAATAAATCCTTGTGGCAACATTCACCTGTCAGGGGATTTGATGTTCTCCAAAGTACTCGTTGGTATTAAGCAAGCAATCTCTCACTTCTAACAGACTTCCTTATTGATATGTATGAGCTAAGTAGTTTATTATTCATAGTTAAGTGTGAAGTGATACGCCAAAGAAAAACACAAAATTAAGGAAACTGCATATTACAAGATCTAAAATATTTAACTCCCATGCAAAACAGCTAATGACAATTGCGTACTTGGAGACATAATCATGGAATCACAGAATTATTGAGGCTGGAATAGACCTCCAAGATCATCAAGTCCAGCCTATGACCCACCACCACGACATCAGCTAGACCATGTCACTGAGTGCCACATCCAGTCTTTCCTTCAACACCTCCAGGGATGGCGACTCCACCACCTCCCTGGGCAGTCCATTCCAGTGTCTCATCACCCTTTCCATGAGGAATAATAACATGGCTGACAATCAAATGATGGCTTCTAGGAAATCTGGGACAAGAAAATGTGTCACAGTCAAGTCTGTCATCCCTGGAAAGACCTATGAAGGTCATCATATATATGCACGTGGTTTTAAAGCAGACCCAGCAGAAACCATAAAGATCACTGGAAAGCTAGCAAAAATGTCAATAGTAAAACACACAAACAATTTTTACACAAAACTATCAGTCTGTTTGAGGCAGTGAACACCTCACCAAACTTCCAGAACTCAGTTCGCTACAAGAGTGAATCAAGAAGCAAGGTAATTAGAAGCAAGGTAATGGGAAGAGCCTGTGCTCTGTAGCGCAGGTTTACACAGAGGCTCAGTGCCTTTTACTGAATCCACCTTAATATAAGTGAACAAACATTAATGTATATAAAAGGATAATATTCTTATCTTAACCTTATCTTATGAGGATGCCTCTACTGGCATGATAATTGAATTAATACTTCAGTATTTTGCAATTGAAACCTGCCTCATGTCCTCAACAGTTCTTCTGGCCAAAGGGCAGCGGACACGACAAAATCAGGCAGGAACACATTTGGCATTTGTCACAAACCTATGTGAAGATACATGATCTTGACTCTAGTTTTGCCAAGGAGTAGGAGTACCCAAGGCAAAGATCACAGTTTTAGACACTAGATTTTAAAGACAATATTGGTGGTTAATAAAGGACTGTCTATGCCTGAATTTAACGCACAATGGCAAAAGTTGGATGTATTTTCAAAAATTGGTGGATCGTATTGCCGGACTGCTTCTGTCACTGTTATTTCAAACATTACTTCTTTTGGTACAACACAAGAAGCTGCTATTAGCATTGACGTTTCCATCTAATGAGAACAGTAGGACATGTCCCTCTCCAAACATGGTTCAAGCGTTGTGTTTTCCCAGGGAATGGAGGTTGGCCTAGAAATGCTGTGGCATTAACGTCTGAAATCACAATACCTGTAGGTGAGTTGATTACACTTCTCACCACAGGAGCCTTGTAGGAAGCCAAGCTAATCGTGTGTAATAGGAGCTCCGTTGATATCTTCCTATTTGGTGTAGTTTTTTTATAGCCAATAGGTTATTCTATACCTGTCCTGAGAAGCTGGTAGCTCAGCTCAGTTAATTTCAAAGTCTGATTTTATCACAGGAATTTAAAACATGGCCAATTACACCAGTATCAGGGGAAAAAACAGAATCTTTTAGGTTACGAAGCTTTTTCCCTCCGCCTCTATGGTGGGAGTACACCTCACTTATACCCCTGGGAGCTTTGCATTGATGATGCTGATTAAAATGGAGCACATGTGGATGGACCCAGATAAAGATTTATTTTTTTTTACACACATCAATCCATCAAGGGTTTGGTTAAATCCCAGACCAATCTTTAATTCTCATCTATCAATACAGTGCTCCTAAATAACTGTTGTTGTCTTGTTTCACTGTCAGTGGCTACCTTTGTTAGACAGTGCTGGACAGCTAATAAATTGTAAACATGGGTGATCAGACCATTTTTTTTTAACTCTGTGGAAGAGGTTGGTTGTAGCATAAAGAGATTATAAATTAATATATCACGGCCATCAAAGGCGAAAAAAAATATATAGAAGGTTTGTACTTCTCTAGTGATGTTACAGACTTCATTTTGCTGGAACTTTCTGCTAAATGTGTGTATTCACCTGACTGGCCTCAGCTTTTTCAGAGTGAAGTTTCCCATGAATTACACTGGAAAGGGACTATCAGCTCATCCCAGATACCTGGAGGATTCTTGGGAGTGTGAAGCCAGGGCTATGGACAGAACATTTCCTCACACAGATAGAAAATGCATGGGCTCCTGTTTCAGAGCTGCAAAGGAACAGTCTCCAAGCCACAGAAGAACACATATGTTCCACCAGAGAGGACGGCAGCTTGCTGAAAGTGATTTTGAACAGATACTTCAAGAAGCAGCCATAATTTCAGCAGCAAATTCCACTAAAATACCTGAAATCACCTTCAGCAAGGTCCTTTCTCTCTGACGGTGTAATTCACGTCTCCCCACCAGGGCTCAGGAATTGTTGCACTCTACATTCACACCCTACTTTAGAGCAATTTCCTCAAGTAGGTAAGTAATGCACTTTGAAAATATAGATTTGCTTAATGTCAGAAAAGAAAAAAAGAATTCCTTGTAATAAGGTACTGCCACGGGCATATCAAATGGCTGAATTAAAGCTAATTGAATACTTCCAACTGAGTCTAGTCTAAGCAGCCAGCAGAATGGCATCAGATGATATTTACAGGATAAGAAACTCTATTCTAGGAAAAAGTGGCTCTGAAAAAAGACACAACGTTTTCAAATCTTTTCTAAGGGAAACTGTGTTCATTCCTCTTCTGTGTCTACGCAGGGTAAGATAAGAAGTAATCAGCTCAATTTGCAACAAAAGACATTCGAGTTACATAGGAGAAAGCATTTTCTAACCGTAAATACAGTTCAGCACAGAAGACTAAAAAACTTCTATTTGTGACAAGAATTTTGGCATTTTTAATCCTTCATTTCAACGGAACTGTATTAGCTCTCGTCCAACTAACAGTCCATATTATATTGCTTTTTAGGAACAACAATAACACTTCGTATTTTACTTTGAAAAATAAAGGCCTTTTCCGCTTACTGTTATCTCATTAATTTTCAAAATTTAAACTTTTCTATGCACACGCATATTCAAGTGAAATACATATGTGCGCGCATGTGTATTCATAAGGTTCTGACAGCATGTAAACTGGATTAAAAATTGGATTACGGTAAATGGCAGGGAACAACTAACCTTTACATTAATGCTGGCGTGTAGAAATCCATACACTTGGAGCGGTACGTATGTCTGCAACATTTTAAACTGTGAAATTACTGAGTGGCCATCAATCTTTAGTCAGGTAAGCAGGCAGGTGTAGTGAGGATATTACAGCAAGGTTTGATCTAAAAGGTGGCATCACTCGTAGAAGCACAAACTCAGACTTTTCACTGGAAGTGCACCTATGTATTGTCACTAATAGAATACAGATAGACTTAACACTACTTTTCTTCAGGTTAATGGAAATTCCTGTTGACTTGCTCAGTGATTTTGAAAATAAAGTGCAAGTTTGAGATGGAAACGAGGACACATGCTGTTAGCTTTATTCTGTTTGCTTATTTTATGCGTAACATAAAGGCAGAGTAGGACAGAGGTGTAAGTCCCTGGTTTTATTTTATTAAGCTACTAGTTTATAAACTGAACTATTTTTGATCCCTGCATTTTTCACTTGCCTTTCATTCCAAGAATTTTTGTTCTTTTGCAGTAGTTTAAAGAAGAAAGACTGCCAGGAAAAAGAACAGTTATCACTAACTCTGATTGATTTTTTCATATGCAGAACAGGACTAAAATCTTAACAATTCCAAACAGGTCTGAAAACAGGGATATGGACATTTTAATTCAAAGATGTCTCTATATTTTCATTTTCTAAAATATTCTATAGAACTGTATTAAGTATTGTTTTTTAGCTGCTAAAATGATAAAAAAAATAATTGAAAGCATTTTAAGAAACTATTTAGCTCACTTCCCTGCAACAAGGCAAAGTCAATTGTATCACTCCTGACAAACGTTTGGCTATTATCAAAACCTCCGCTGATAAGGAATTTGCAGCATCCTCAGGCAATATTCTTCTGTGCTGAACCCCCTTTACTCCTAAGACATTATCCTTAATTCTGATCTGAACCTTCCTAGCTGCAATGTTATTCCAGAACTATTTCTCCTGTCCAGCAGGAAGATGAAACCTGTTTATTCCATTCCGCTTTGCAGCAGTGTTCTACATAGTTCAGGACCTGAAGGACAGACGCCAGCAATTTGCACTTCTCCAGCCGTACCAACATCAGTTCACTCAATCTTGGCTCATCAGTCATATTTGTCTAGGTCTTCGATCATTATTTTTACTTTCCTTTTCAATCAGACTTCCTCTTTCTCGCAGTCTGCACCCCAGACTGACCCAGTACTTCTGCAAAGGTCTTATAAATGCATTTAAGAAATATAAATGCATCCCGCTTTCGCATGGCTGGCCCGCGAACAGGTTATGATGTACTGTAACTAACCCACACCCTTTTCTACAGAATCCCTGCTTCCTCAATCAGTTCTTTCTTTTTCTAAAATGCCCATTTTTTCGGCAAAGATATTTAGGGAAGAAGATCAAGGAAATATATTTAGGATTTTGCTTTCTTATATATGAACATTGAAACTTATGTTTACAAGTAATTAAAAAAAAAAAATCTCATTAGAGCCTGTGCTTTGTTTCATTAATGTCTCAGTCACGTTCATAAAGTCCAGTTCTCTCAATTCTGTGTATACACCAAACTACACCCTTTTAAGGAACCACTTTTCTATTAATGAAGCAGCTCATTCACCTAAATTGACCACAAATAAATACATTTACACAAGCCGGGAGTGAATTTACCTGCTTATTTCAGCCAGGCCCTTAACCATATCCTTAACTGGAGATACAGTTTACAGTGCCCTATGACTTGGAATAAGCCAGTCATTCAATAGAAAATTATAAATCCTTCCTCTTAGAAACTACAGTCTGGAAATACATTGTTTTAAAAGCACTTTAAAAAAATATTTTAAGACAATAATTTAGTTCCAGAAAATAATTGAGTCCTTGTAATGAAGATATATCAGAGAAGACACTACTAAACAATATTGTTTTGAAAAGTATATTAAGAATTTATTTTCTTTTTTGCCATATGAAGGGAGAAGTTTCATTTTCTTATCCTTTCCAGAGAATGGCAGCTCTCCTGACAGCACTGCAGTGCTTCTTCTGGATGTGACCCAAGTATGCTGACATTTAAGAGACATTACAGAGCTGAGAGGAACTATATTAATTATTATGAAAAGTCAAAGCTGTCTTCTGAATATCTCAAACAACATCAGGTAATCCAGTATTGTGTAAAACACACTAGGGTTAAATTATGCCCCAAATATTATTTTTAACTCTGATCTTCATTGAACGGCTATTTTTAATTAAACCAAATAAACCACACATTAGGAATAACACTTCCATGAGAACAGGAATATTCGGAGGGGAGATGTGAATCTGTTTCACTGGGGAATATGCTGAAGCACTTTAATGCCCTGACACAAAGCTCATTGAAAGAAACTGAAAGACCTCACATATTAATCAGCCCAGGATCAGCCTCAGCGGTCAGTACTCACGAAGGTAACTCATATGCACTTCCGATTTTTGTCACAAATTCTCTGTGCTTCATTTTTCTCCTTAGCCTTGCAATAAGGGTCTGCACACACAAATCTGCCCAATTTTCTTTGTTTGGGCTGTTCACCATTTTTACACACCTTCCCATTTCAACAACTTTCACTTCACTGCTTGCTTTGGCTGAATTTTTTTTCGCCCCTTCTTCTGTGTTTTCACACCTGGCACCAACATCTCCTCCTCAACTCCCTTATCTTCAACTCTTTCCTCTTTCACATTATTACTAGCAAAAACATCTACACATGAGCTCTCAAGTCTCTCACTATGTATTTTCCTTGGCTACAGACCCGATTTTTATGACTGATTTCTTATGTCTAGGAACATCCCCATTTTTAAATTTTCCTCTACTGCAACTCTTTCTTCTCTTTTTGCTAATCTGATGCATACATCTCCTGCTAATGCTTCACATCCTTAACGCTCACTGTTATTCAATGTGTATATTAAGCTAGAATAACTTCCAAATATATAAACTTTCTAAATATAGCTGTGACACCAGGTTTTCAGGCATCTGATCCAGTTTCTATTTGGGTTGTAATCTCTTTGGGGCATCCTTTGTGTCTTCCTGTGCATTCTGTATATAACACCTGATAAATTCTTATTAAAAATACATGTTTTCCTTGACACTTGTGGCTTTAGCATTAAAGCTTTATCATAGCTTGTATCTGGAAAAGTTCTGTCTTTAGAAAGTTTCTATTCCAGCTTAATGCAGGCAAAATTTGGCTGGATTAAATGAAATCCCCAACTAAATCCAGACTGACGCAATACTTAGATCTGTGAACACTGGAAGTTTTCCATTACGTAAATGAATCTAGAGAAATAATCTAGAGACACATTGTGAAGAAGAATACTTTTATACATATATATATATAAA
>VZZY01007389.1:0-26454 GCA_013400335.1 Eurystomus gularis
TATTACTTCGTTTTCTTTAAATGATGGGTGTCCACAGCAGCCTAAAGCTAACTGGAGTTCACATGCAGTAATATGTTTTCATGTGGTTTGTTGTTTAGTTTTTTGTTTGTTTGTTTGTTTGGGGTTTTTTTTTTATTTCTAGTGAATTTCTCCACAATGCAAAACCTGAAATCAATTGCAGCTTAGTAAAATGTTTTTTCATCCTATGTTTGGAACTCAGATGAGGTTCACAACATGTGTAAACTGCTTTTCTTCTTTCAGGGACACTTTCTCATTTTCCTGTTGGTACATGGCTCAGTTGCAGAAACCCACAGTCAGATGAGTAGTGGGTTTCTGCAACCTATGTCAGAACTGGTGTCGGGTAAATTCCTGATGGTGATCTTATGTTCCAGCGTCACAACCTAGAACTGGGTGATTTAAGCCAGAACCCTACTTTGCTATGATGGTATAATGGCTACTTTTAAAATCACTAGCCATTGAGAGTTCTTTACCTTCAATAACAGTACATAACTATAACCTCAGAAAAGAAAATTTTCTTCCTCTTTGAAATTCATTTCAAGCACTCTGCTTAATAAAGCTCTTTTGATGGTTTTTCATTGTCATAATATTTTATAAAAGCTTTGTTAAACCAAGAGGCTTAAAATAGATATCTCAGAGAAATATAGAGTACTGCAAGTTTTCAGCAGTTTTATTATCATACTAATGCAAAGAAGCTAGCAAAGTAGGGTTGCAGTTACTTGAAAATCTTCTGTTTTCCCCTTTCCATCAAAAATCCTTCAAATATCAGGATTTTTTTTCCTTTCCAGGATCTATACATTCTTATTTCTGACCTTGCACAGTCATCACTTGAAACGAGGTGACAATATGGTCTCCCAAAATAGTAACAATTAATAGAATACATTTCTGAAAAGTATTTGTGCTATTCCTATTTTATTAAAGGGTAAAACCACATATACTTAGTATAGTATCTAGCAGGAAAGTATATCATCCAGGAAGCTAAAAGGAACATGGACCAGTGGCTGCTCAGCTCCTTTTTTCAGGTTATTTTTCATGCTGCAGTTTTGATACTATCTTGGAACAGCAAAGAAAAGGAATATTATTCAGTCAAGGAAATAAGCTTTATGAATATTCCAAAAGGAATGTTCAAAAGAGAATCTTTTTGTTAAACTTTTTTCTTAAGTTTTGCAGGATATTTTTAAAAAGAATGTTTAAGAAGAATGTTACTTAATTACATAGGTATAAAACAGAAAGATTAAAGAATTTTTCTCTTTTTTTTTTTCAGTCTTAGCTTTCAAGTCATGTTGTTGCCTGCTTAAAGAGTACACTGTTGATGCTAAAAATCAACAGCGTACAACACCAGTAATCAATCCCCTCCCCATCTGAGCCCACAGATTCCTGGAATAACACTTAGGTCAATCTTTCCAATAAGGTCAGCTGCCTTGGTTAACAACTTCTTTGTCTTGTGCTATCTTATCATATAAAAGGACTTGTTTCTTACTGTAGCCTGTAAGAAGAGTGCTTGACATAGCTATCATGCTTAACAAGGTCTGCAGATAGTGGGATTTGATGGCTGTCATTAATACCTGACAGTACAACTTCACCTGCATGTCTTGCAGACACTAGCAGAGTCCCCTTGACTGCACTGAATTCTGGGAGTATTAAAGACTGGTCTTCACAGATGAGATTGTGTAAATAGAGTATTTTAAATATTGCGTTTGAAATTCACACTCAAATGCTCTTTAAGCAAATGTCTGAGTTCAGACAACTCAGATCTGACGATGAGAAAAGCTGCAGAAATACAAAAAAAGGGTTTTAAAAATCAGTTTGGCTCTTGTAGTGGACACATATTCTGTCAAAACCAACTTGTGCAAATTCCTAAAATAGGGCCAAGCAGGAGCCCATTTGTCTTGATAACAAATCATAGCCCCAAATTATTTTTTTGAGATCAAGGTTGATGACAAAGGCTGCCTAGCTGTCACTATGAAAAAGGGTACGAGGAGATGATGAATAGAAACCACCATAAAGACTTGATCTGAAGTTTATGATGGCAGTGGGGTTAATTATCGTTTGACTTAAATTGCAGCTGAAAAAGAAAACACTCGAAGTGACTGTCTGGGATTATGATAGATTCTCCTCAAATGACTTCCTTGGTGAAGTGAGTATCTTATTTCCTTGTCTCTAACTCTGATTAGTTAGAAAGCTAATTAACAGCATGTTGGTATTTGGAGACTGTTCTCTTCCAAGGTATGGTGTATGTGTTAAGTAAAACTTTTCTTTTACATCACAGTCTTACTGCTGACTTGATGACAAATGGCCATGATTTCATTCACACATGGAAGATGCCTTCCCTTTATCTCAATAAACTATGGGCAATTTCATTTAGGACTCAACATAATGTTACTTTAGTGAAAATTAAGATCGGGGGGTTTTTTTGAACCTGAGATAGTAACAGCCTTCACAGTGACTGAATGGGGAATTCTTATTATGACTGAAAATCTGTCTGCCTTGGTTTTAATATAACATGGGAAGGCTGAAGAGGTATCAGTCTTTGTAAATGATTAAAGGATTAAATTCTGCCATCAAGTAGAATTTAGCACATGCACAAGTATCTGCAAGCGTAACTTGGTCTTGCTGATTAAGATCTCATTTTTAACACTATAAAATATTAACATCATTACCAAAGTATGACTGAAGGCAAAATCTTGCAATTAATAATAAATGAGATGAGTGATCATGGGAAGAAGTACGCTCTATCTTTTAAAAGCAAACAAACAGATATAGGCACACATAATGCAGAATTACCAGCAGTACCTATGATGTCAAAAAAGTAATTAAAAATATTATTACGACAGAGGATTATAATTAGAAACAGAAGCCCAGGAAAATCAATTGCTTACATGCAGAGTAACTCAGATAATCTCTGCTCATTCTGCATTTTAATTTTGAAAAAAAGCCACCCACTTCAGCTTCAGTTCCCCTTTGTGTAACTACCAAACTGAGCAATCAGTGTCACTATTTGAACTATTACTAAAATAAATGTATAGGAAGCAGCAACATGATTACTTATTTCCCATGTACTGCATCAGTATTCTTGTTGAGTTCAGCATGTTTGTCCAAATGCAGGGTTTTACTGCATATTTACATCATTGTTATTTATGACATTTAGAAGATGGATGCTCCCGCAGCTGTTTCTACAGGAAGATTTAGATTTTTTGCCTCAAATGTTTTCAACCTCTATAACTATTTTGTGTATTAAATCATTCAGACTTAAATATGAAAACAGTTCTTCATGGAAAAAAGGAACTGAAAAGACTAGACAGTGTATTTCATGATGAGAATGTCCAGAGGAATCTTGCACCATAACATCAGCTAGGAGCTATCCAAATTGTTTCCTAAGGACCTACTTGAATAAGGCCAGCACCACTTGCATGCTCCAGAGGGCAAGTGGCACATCATGGTTCCTATCTGTGGAATGTGAACCCTCTTCTCTTACAAAGCAGAGCCCCTAGCCTACACTATCTTTTGGGAACAATCCTCAACTGTGCTGTCTTCCAAGTCATTCCCAAAGCCATGACTGAAAACCACACCAGGGAGCATACTAAATAGTTAATCTGTTCAGATTAAGTACACACCTAACCAGAAAGACAAAGTCAGGTCATATACAACCTAGGAAGCTGAAAGAAAAGAGAAAAGAAAAAAAGGATTTTAACATTCTAGAAATAAGTAATTGTGAAGAGACTTCCCCATCCCTAAACTTGAGGAGGGTTTATTTTACTCAAGGTCTTCTAATAAACTGACAAAGACATTGTTCCCTGTGGTAATTGCATGCTTTATTTTTCTAGCAGTTTTGGAAGTTCCCTACCTGACATTAGTTTTAACCCCCTCACCTTAGAGCCAAATGCAAGGTTCTCTTTCTCCTTTCCTTCATTCAAGTTTCTATGTTGACTCTTAAGTACTTTATGTCTCTCAGCCCTCTCAGCTGCAAGACCATTAAGGGAGGAAGGGTCTTTATTCGTTCTTTTTTTAAAAAAGAATTTCACAGAACTCCTGCTAGTAATTCATGTGGCCTAGAGCAGATTTTAGCTACAATGTGGGGTTTTTATGCATATCTGGATTTTTTAAACAATCGACAATCATCAGCCTCATATTATTGAGGATACTGACAAAAGGGAGGAAATAACACTGCCTCATTCTTCAATTAAAATATGTCTATACAGAGGCAGAATGACTAGATGTCTTTTTAGTCTAGCTTTCAAGCTCATGCTCACAAGCTACCCTTTAACTATCTAGCCATCCTTGTATGAAGCTATTTTTAAGATCATAGTCCTTACTGACATCCTGTTGAGAAGACATATTCAATGTGCTAACAAATGTGGGTTTGGGATCACAGCTGGTTTATATCAGATGATGTCAGAACATGGGCAGAGTCCTGAATCTGTCAGCATAGAGCCTTATACCCTTAACTTCTTACATTTGATTACAACTTCTACTAACGCAACTGTAGATGCTTCTGCTGTACACAGTCATTCAGAGATTCAATACAGGCCATATATCATACTTTGATTTATTTATAGGTATTAATTGAGTTATCCAGCATCTCTCAGCTTGACAACACTCCTCGTTGGTACCCTCTGAAAGAACAGAGTGAAAACATCGATCACGGGAAATCTCATTCTGGACAGAGTAGCCAGCAATCTCCAAAACCATCTGTCATCAAGAGCAGAAGTCATGGAATCTTCCCAGACCCCTCCAAGGGTAGGAATGACTTGGTGTGCCTGATATGAAATGTATTCCCAGATGATGGGGAAAACTTTGCTATGTGTAAATTCTAATAGAAAAATAAAGTTACTGTTGTGAAGTTTGTATACACTTATATTAAAAATATATTTATCTCTGTGATTAATTCTTTGGAGCCACAGCTTAATTTGGCTCAATCAGTACCAGCCAGCTTCCTGAGCAATGTGTTCCTAAAAAGAAGGTGATCGTGCCCCTGTACTAGGCACTCATGAGACCACGCCTTGAGTACTGTGTCCAGTTTTGGGTGCCACAGTATAAGAAGGACATTGAGGTGCTGGAGTGGGTCCAGAGAAGGGCAACAAGGCTGGTGAGAGATCTGGAAAACATGCTGAGGGAACTGGTCTTGTTTAGTCTAGAGAAGAGGAGACTGAGAGGAGACCTCATTGCTCTCTACAACTACCTAAAAGGAGGTTGTAGCGAGGCTGGTGTTGGTCTCTTCTCTCAAATTACTGATGATAGGACAAGTGGAAATGGCCTGAAGTTGTGTCAGGGGAGGTTTAGATTAGATATTAGGAAGAAATTCTTTACTGAGAGAGTGGTTGGGCACTGGAACAGACTGCCCAGTGAGGTGGTGGAGTCACCATCCCTGGAGGTGTTTAAAAAATGAGTAGATGTAACACTTGAGGCTATGGTCTAGTGGTTAGGGAAATGTTGGGATGAAGGTTGGACCTGATGTTCCTGGAGGTTCTTTCCAACCATAATGTTTTTATGATTCTATGATTCTATAAAACAGCAGCTTAGAAGCTCTGTGTACTTCCCACATCTACTATAGATTCTGTGCCCTTTCCATTTTTCTGGTAGCCTTGGACAAATTCAATACATATTTAGCTTTCTATTTTTCATGTTCCCTAAATATTCTATGCCATTATATCTTCTGGAAATGTCACATTAATATTTTATAGAATAACAATTACGCTATAAGAATGCATATGTATTTCCAGTCCATGATAATGGGCTGTAGCATATCTCAGTTGTATTGGAAATCAGTGGAGCTGATACGGAATTGTACTAGTGTTTACAAAAGCAGAATTGATCTCAGTGTCTCCTGGTCCAAGAAATCTATCTCTACTTCTTTTTTATATATACTCTATGTTACTGGTGGCCAGTTACTCCCTTAAAATGCAGTATATGTCATATGAAAGCAGAAGCCATCCCAAAGAGCATCCAGTTGAGAGCCTCAGAGTGATGACTCTTCTCTATCTCCTCTCTATTTCTTTGTGTAGTGTTTTGCTAGAGATTGGTGTCTGTATAAGATCTATATCTAAATTATAGGTTAGTATAGAAGCTGTTGTTAAGTTAGGCTATGGTTTTGACTGGGGCATTCATCAGAATAAAACTGATATTAACTAAGTATTTGGTACCGGTGTATGTGATGCTAGTTAGTCTCTACATAGTAGAGAAGTAGCAAGTGGAAAACAAACTAGTTTTTAGGCTACCCCATCATTCCACCAGTGTGAACCAGCACAGGAGGAGTAACTCACAGGTGAGAGAAACCCAACAGTAGATTAGTTATTCCCTAGGCTAGGAACAGTGGGGAAGTAGAAAAGGATGCTTCATAAGAGTTTCCTAATCATGATATATCCTGAGTCTTTGAATGGCATTTCACAACTTAATCTTTATTCCTTGTTCTGGAATGCAGCCAGAAAGGCCAGTCAAGAGAAAGAAAATTAAATTTTCTGTTTGTTTTTAATAAATGCAACAGTTGTGCTTCTTAATTTTCTTGGTAGACATGCAGGTGCCCACCATTGAGAAATCCCACAGCAGTCCAGGGAGCTCCAAATCTTCCTCGGAGGGACATCTACGCTCTCACGGTCCATCACGCAGCCAAAGCAAAACCAGCGTCACTCAAACTCACCTTGAAGACGCTGGGGCAGCCATCGCCGCTGCTGAAGCAGCTGTCCAACAGCTTCGCCTTCAACCAAGTAAAAGACGCAAATAAATTCCTCAGCATGGCAGCTTAATGTTCATCTGTTGCCTTTTTCCCTGCTGTCCTTCCCTTTTTGGCTATTATTTTTCTGTTCTTGGCACACTGTGCTCACTCTGTTCAATGTCTTTCTTTGTGTGCCTGTGTGTGAATACATATAATTACAATATACTCTTGTATTTAGAAGTCTTTTATTTATTTATTTATTTATTTATTTTAATTTTTATAGACTGCAGTGAAACTGGCTGTTTCTCCATCAGTCCCTTCTCTCATGGTTCATGATGTTCCATGGTTGTGCATGACTCACAGAGAATTCCATTGTGTGGTGGTGTTTTGATGTCACTAAATGACTACAAATGAAATAATGAAAACCTGCAGAGATGCAGCTGCCAGCTTGTCAAGTTGCACACAACAAGGACTGAGAGCACATTAACCACAAGATATAAGTAAGAATCAGGAAGGACAGTACTATATACACAAAAGAAGATTTAAAATTAAATAAATAAGTTTTTTAACTGCATGGCTGAGATTTCTATTTTTGAAAAGTGACTGTAAATACCTTTTTTTTTTAAAGGAAATATAAGGCAACCTTCTTAATGTCTCAGATAAAATCATTAGTGATGAGCGGAAGAGCAATAGGCAAAAACATTAAACACATTAAATTCAAAATCATTAAACACACAAAGCCATTAACAACATCAGATTTCTAGTGTTACTAAGTTAGCAAAGTCAAAGGGAGTTGGAAGCGAAGTTGGGTGTCATAGTCTGTGCAATTTTTCAAATAATTTTTGTGCCATGGATTGATTAAGAGTCAAGATAGAATTCATCTCACAATTTAAAATAGATTAATAAATTAAAACTTTTCCATTAATAAGGACTGCTCTCCAGAGTATATGCTTCAGACCAGTATCTGATTGCTAGTTGAGGGTTTAGTTGATGGCAAATTGAAACTCTCTGACTGTGGAATCATTGTGTTTGTCTTCAGGATTTGTTGATATGCCATAAACTTACCATGGTATGATGCAAAACCTAGGGGAAAATTACTCCCCTTGTCTTCACCATCATAAATAAAGAAACAGCCAGTTTTAATACTCTTTAATGCTGTGCATGTGGTGTCTCTTTGGTGTTTGAAAACACTACTTTACTTAAATACAGAAAAAACCACTTCTGTTTGCATGAATAACATTTAAGCTGGTTCCATCTGAGGATACATACTCTGGGTTTCCATTTCACCCACACTGCCACAGCAGCACATAAAAGCGGTCAGTCTAATCATGCCAGGAAGCAGCACAGACACAGCATAGCAGGAGTCCTCCCTATTCAAAGAACTCAGTCTGACAATCTGCCTCCACCAGCCAATGACAACAAAGACCAAAGCCAACTAGCCCTCAGGAAAGTGATGTCTGATGGACCAGTCAAGCCTGAAGGAGGTGAGCAGAAAGACATGGTTAAGAAGCCAACCACATCCCAAATCCTTCTTGCCATGTGTACTAATTCATTGTGATATTTAATTATTTATTTTACCCCTCCATTAAGTGCTGTAAATGTTAACATGAATCAAGAACGCTGCTTGATTTTTCCACATCAGCACATAAATCCATAACAAAAAACTGTGCTAAGAAACATTACAAAACAACAAACAGGTGCACTTCCATTCCACTGGAGGACTTAGACTTCTGTTGAAAAATAGTACATCTCTGTTCATGTTGTTGCCTAATAAAAAACATGCATCCAAGCTGGTCTGCTTAAACACAATTGAACATTTCTTGTACTGCGACAAAAACCTAATTGCATAGTTTTGTTTCTGGAATTCTAATTGCGATATTAACAATTTCTTTTTCCTCTTCCAACGTAGCTGTTATGTCAAAAGTCATTAGCATAGATAATTTTTTCAAGCCACCAGTGGAAAGGAAAGGAAATTTGATCTGTATGTAGCTCAATCTCTTGATAACTTTCCTATAAGCCTCTTAAAAAAATATATTTTCTACCTGTAGTCACCTGTATATCAAAACTAAATACCACATATCATAAATTTCTCCCCTCATCACAAATCACAAAGATCCAGAATCTCAATTGTTTCAAATTGGCACTGTTCTTTTGACTTCTGGAGCATTTTATTTATTTCCATGGAATCTGAGGGATTATCCCAATAAACTTACAGACTGGACTCCCAGATCTTCCATTGTGCTGTAATCCCGTCCCAAGCTCTCATGGTTCATTGACAGTTTTTTCAACACCGTTGCACACCATGGACTTTACAGTCTGGCTGAGAAGGTTGTAGGAGAGAAAGAGGGAAGGATACTTCAAACAATATACCCTAAAGGCAATGAGTCATTAAAGGAACTAGTGTAATATTTAAACAGCTAATTAACAAGGCCAAATGTAACAAATAATTTTAAACCTTGTATTTAGAAATAAGTTATTAGGAGAGCCTTAAAAACTCTTCTATAAACATATGTATCTACACACATATGTGTGTCCACCCATACCCATATTGTCTTGCTCTAAACTCCGTCCCAGATACTCAGTTCAGACAGAGGCCAGAGGATATCATGGTACTATTTCAGGCATCATGACTGAAAGGCCCATCCTGTTCCTGGGATTTATACCACAGCAATGTAAATAACTCCTATGATTTTTTGAAGTGTCAAGTCTGTAGAGATTTAACATAATGTTCTATGATGCCTCTTGGCATAGACAAGCAATGCTATGCTTGTCTAGCAAAGCAATGCTTTTTGCTTGTGATATAAGGTTGAATCAAGGTTCATGTACTCTTTTATGATAAAAAAATAGCTAGGCTGTTAGCTTCGAGTACCCTTGCTGCTGAACTCTTGTGCTAGCTTCTTTTAAGATTTCAAAAAGGACATGTATCAATATGCACTTGGCTCAGCAATATTAGAGGCATCATAGAGAGTTATGGGAATAAGAGTCTACATTAATATCATTAATATATAAGTGAGGTTAGAGGTGCTATGATGAGACATGGTACCCTTGTCTTGTTGCTTCTGACAAATATGTGCAATGCATGGTCACCTACACAAAGTTTCCAAGTCTCGTTTCAGACCTTTGAGAAGTTTTGGCCTCTTATTGTACCAAAACTAGTTTGTCCTAATTATTCATATGAGGTGGGCCAATAATTACCATTTTGAGGTTCATGTGTTTCAGCAGGAACAAAAAGCAAGATTAGTTAATTGCAATGTTTTGTGGAGTATGTAAGTAAAACCAGAAGAGGCTATGACCTTGAATAGAAAAAGCACCAAAGATTGTGAGCTTTCAATTTATGGAGTGCTTTGCAGGAGTAAGAGGTGATGAAGGAAGGAGAGGTTTCCCATGCAGTTCAAAAATGCTGAAAGTTGAGAGTATTGTGAACAATGAGTATTGGGGCATCATCAGTTTGCAAGTCCATTCCTACAGGGATGCTGCATGGTTGTCACCTGGAAAAGAATCCATTTCAAACTGGTTTTATGGACTGGAAGAATCATCTTAGCAAGTTAGTAATCTTTAGTCTCTAAGTCTCAAAGCTCTATATTAAAGAAGCCATTACAGATAACCCACAATATTGTTATTATTTTTTACCACTGCTATTTCTCTGTGAATTTGTCAGAGAACAGCATGTTTTAGAATAACTGTTTGTTTTTTTCAGCCCAAGCACACAGAGTAGTGGTAATCTAGGGAGATTTCCACAAGGGTGATGGGAAAATTCTATGCTGTGAGTGATCATCAGGCCTTCTCTACCTATGAGAACACTCAGAAACCATTTTCTCCTTTAACCTAGTCTCTCAATACCTTTTTTTTTTTCATTATTTGAACTGGCAATTGAAAAACAAAACAAAACAAGAACCCTCAGTCATTCTCAGAATGCCCTAGAGAAATCTTTCTCTACTTCTGACTCCTAGTACCTTTTCTATTGGATGTATTTTATCAGTTATTAACTGTATGTCTGATGAGAAGTAAAATCATAAACAAAGCCAGCACCCATGGTATACATATTATATTTTGTGAATGCAAAGGACTTTCATCAGTTTAAGTTTGTTGGAATGAACTATTTCTGTATTCATTTTAAAAAGTAAAATGTATTTTAATCAATCTCTTTTAAAATTAAGGTGAAGCTACAACAGGAAACATTGGTCTTTGTTCAGCACCTTTGTAAAATCCAATATTCAACTACAGCATTTAATTAAAAATAAACCCTGATGTATAATTTTCTTGTTGCCTGTGAGAGATAAGAGTGTGATCTGCAAAGAAACCAACTGCACAATACGTGTTCCCATGACACCCTTCAGAGAGGAACAGTAACATCTCAGAGCCAACCCTTTGAAGGCCGAGGTTGCAAGGGATCCAAGCAAGAGGGAGAGAGCAGTGCCAAAGTTCAAGTTAATTTTGTTTCAGTTTTCTGAAAAATCAGAATCATTGCCAGCTACACATTTTACTTAAAATTAAGCACATTCCTTTCAACGTAAATCCATGTATTAGAGTTTATCCACCAGAGGAGTCAATTTTAAGGATAGTGTAAATCAGTCCACTTCTTCTAAGTCAGTAATTGATCCCACAGAAGGATCTTTCCAGTATGTGGAGTTTTCTTGGTAAGTCACTTACAGTTTAAATATAATAAATTAGTTCAGAGTTCTACAGATATTTGAACAATTAGAGGAATTCTGGTGATAAATACCAGTTCTCTGGATATACGCATATAAAACAGGTATCTGCAATATAGTTATTTACTGATTTTATATAAAATTCCTTTTCAAAGCCAGTTTATAGTCTTAAAAGAATGAACTACATGCTTTAGTTTTAATAACTTCCAATAAACTAAATAAGAAAGATAAGAAACAGCAAAATTTCCCTTCACAGTGCCCATGTGAAATGGAAGGGTGTACCAGCTCTGCCTCATTAGACTAGGAAGTGTAGTGAAATAAGAAGTTCAGAGCATGAAAAGATAGTGTTCACTATAGAGTCAGCATTTATCTATGTAACTTGTCATTTTTTTAAAGTACACAGTTTTATAGGGAGCTGTGGTATCTACGTGAGTATAGTGTAACAGGTAAAACTCAATGGTTTTGTCCTTATGTGCAGAGGAAGAGGTGCCAGCTTTGCACCAAAAGCTACAGTAATTGTACAATTAAAAAACAAGGCCTTTACTATGTCAGAATATTTGATGGTCAACAGCAAAAAAATTATCACTAAAGAAGAGAATTTCTAGAAAATAATTTTGATTCTTCCTACGATCTTTGGAGAACTGTAAATTAGTATTTAAATAGCTCAGTAGGTGGTTTTAAGCCTGAACATCATTGCAGTCCTTTGCATTTTTCTATCCTTTCAAACAGACATTCATGACAGAGAAGCTACAAGTCAATACACTGTTGATGAACCTCATATGATGATGGATGACATATGCACCTCCTCTTTTATTTGGCATACATTAAAAAAATGACTAAACAAGGAAACAACCTGCCAAGAGAAAAGCACTGCTTTACTCTTGACCTGGATTAGTTAGCCAGTGTTAAAGACCTAGAAAAAATACCATGTGTTTCAGTTAAAGGTCCAAACATACCTGTTAAATTACCATATAAGGTAATACAAACAATCTATTTCTATAGCAGTTTCTGTCTATTTTTGCTGTATATTTTTGCTTAATAATGAAAAGGTTTTTTCAATCCAAAATATCTGGGAATTTAAAATCACATTTTCTCAAAACCTCCAAATCTAATGCATGTAGCCAGAACCTAATATTTCTCCCTTCTTACAGAGATGACCAACAGGCTGGTCATCTTTACATTATAAATTTTCCATCATGACACAAAAGCTTTTCTGTGATATCCTAAGAAGAAACTACTTTCTAAATAGTTGTATGTCAAGTGATTCTACTGGTCAGAGGGAGGTCTACTATCAGAGCTTATATTGTTATCTAGAATAGCTAGAGTAGACAGACTGAATCAGCATTTTCACAGTTGAACCTGTCAGTTTACACCTCTCAAAGACCTCCAGTTTGAAACACTTAGGTTCAAAAAGCAGCATGCAGATTTTTAACTGCCTTGGTCCAACAACTTTTACAAAAGTCCACCTAAGTGTCAGCATAACAGGTTAAAGCTACACAGAAATGTGATGTATGTACCAAGCTATTGCTAGTACTTTAAAATCTATGATACAGGTCTGAGCCAGCACTGTAAATTCTAGTCACTTAGCTTTAAGAAATTAAAATCGACAGGAATTTTCCTTATCACTAAGTTCTATTTACTGGCATTAGCGACAATGTGGGGTGAAAGGAAATTGATTCTCAGGTTCTATAAATCTTTTGAATTGGCTATGATTGTGGATTTAAATACCTGCTTATTTGGAGTCCCTTTAGGTCTATACCCATTTTCACACTTATAATAGGCAATGCCATGTTTTAATTTCCTACGATAATTTAGGTTGTTTCCTTCACACTTTAAATAATTTACTGCCCAAATCTGTTTTATGCCTAGCTTCACTAGTCTTAATTTCCAAGTTAAATGGGCCTTCATATTGCTACAAATAACCCATTTCCAGAGTCATTATCAAAACAAGAACAGTTTGTCCCCACTCTCTGCAGATAGCAATAATCTGAGGCTGTCTTTTCAGCCTTGTTTCAGTCTATTAGCTGGCACATTTTGCTTTGGCTATTCCTTCTATTTACTCTTCCACTATTTTAAGCTGACATGTAATTTTAGGAGATTGCTCAGATTCTTCATTTGATAACTCTTATTTCAAAAGTCAATTAGATGGTAGCCTAACCCTACAGAGCACATGAAAGAAAATTATTTCATCAGAATTGCTTTGCTGGGTAAAGAAATGCCATCACCGCAGTTTAAGATGAGTGCCGTTCTGCCATTACTCACTTCAAATGGCAAATTGCTCTGTAGAGTTGTGTTGAAATTTCACAAAATATCACTTCTCAGTGTGCAGTCAAAGCCATGTCTAATATACAAATGTGGCTGAAATGGGTGAGCCATGGTCTAAAGTACTGCTCAATATAAGAAAGAGTGGGGAAAATAAACTTATCAGAACTGACCTGAAGTACATGCCTTTGATCACTAGTTGCTTATGTGTTCACAAAAGATGCAGTCAGCAGTCCTGACAACAGTTTTACACTGCAGAACTTCACAGAACAAGTCTGAGCAGCACTTGCTTTTAGTCCTAGCAAACCCTTTATAAAAACAGGTAACGTGGAATCTGGGGGCAGTTCGAGGTTGGAGCACTTGAAACACAGGATGACTCAGAAAGAAGAGTAGACAAGCTTCTGCCAGAAGATGCTGTGTGTGACATGCCCAGTCTGTTGATCAGCAGATAACTATCTGAAGTACATCAGTGGTTTCACCTGATCCCATGGGATTGCATCTCTTGAGAAGACTCATCGTGATGCTATCAGCCCTTTTTGTGACCAGGATTACCAGGATTTCTCACAAGACTGCCAGTTATAAAGAACAAAGTTTTTTTTATCAATTAGAGGCAAATACTCAAATCTTAATCCTGAATGCATGCTCAAAGGCATTTTCCCTCCTTCAGTTTGGTTTACAAATAGAACTGTCTTCCCCAATGTGTTTTGACAGTTGTATTTCCGCTTCTAGACAGATACCTGAAAAGGGGACCATCTACAATTTAATTCCCAGAAGTAAGTTGCATTTGAGTCTGTTCTTCTTTTAGAACAGAATGGCATAGTCACATTTTTCAAATTCAAATCTTGTGTTTTTTTAAAAAAGAAGTCCTTTCGCTATAGAAGAATGGCTGGAGTGGCCGACAGTGCTGGATTGTTTGCATTTTGCTACTGACTGATTTACCACTTCATGGCTATAGGTCTTGTGTGAATTATCTATCTCCCTTAGGTTTTTAAAATGCATCTCCTCTGTTGTAAAAACAGACTTTTCTGAAAGATTAAGTGAAATAATATGGTTCCCATTTTTTGTTATCTTATTAATTTTAATTCTTTATACTAAGGATTGACTTACATGTTTTCCTTGATTATGATGTTGCTTTTCTAGTGGGGTCCATAAACCAAAGCATAAGCAAAAGAATACTTTTACCATAGATGCATTGAACTAATACCATGCTAAGAATAATAGTAATTTTAAAACAAAAAACAACAACAACAAAATGAAGCTAAAAGATGAGGCCAGTGCTAGCCTCAGTTTTTTTGAATCAGCAGTTCTTTTTCCAGAAGGCATAAGGGAATACGAGATCAATTATCATTCCATTAAAGGAAAACCCTTGGTTTGTTTTTTTTTTTTTCTGTAAACAATGCAGAGTACAAAAGGTATCTCTTTAACCACTGTCATTTTTTTCCTTGGGAAACTCTGATCCAACACCAGGGATAATATTATCGTCCACTTTTTCAGAATCTGAAAGCTTTCCTGTAAGCAGCCAAGAATTTTTACAATTTCAGTACTATTCACTAGAATGGTTGAACTGAAACTTTTGCTTACTCCAGCCTGTACAAACGACAGTAAAACATTGTCTGTCTCTCAGAGGCAGCATTAACACCACATTGTTGGCTTCTAAATATGACACATCTACCCATCAACAGACCTTCCAAATAGAGAACATTTCATCACACTGGGGAAACTACCAGCTAAAATACAATTAACAGATGAAAATGAAATCAAGCTACAAAAATAGCTTTGTACAATAGGAAATTCTGTGCACTATTTCAGAGAAAGCAGCTTTTATTAGTCTTTTAAGCTTTCATTTTCCATTTCTATTCTCCTTCGCCCAATGGTTGGACAGCCCAGACACTGCTGAGGTTACAATCCTTAAAAAGTACCAAGCACCTGATAAAATGCAGAAAATGTTCATGGAGAAGGAGCTGGAGGCGGGAAGGGATATCTCCTCTCTTCCAGAAAGAGGACAAGTGATGATGTTGGGTAGTAATCTTCAGTCAAGCTTAGTCTCTTACATCTGCTAAGACCTGAAGTGTCTTTTCTTTCTTCTAAAAATGGAAAAATTTCTGCATCTTATATAACTGACACCAAGATCTTGCATATGAGAAATACCTAATTTTTTTTAAAACTAAAAATCAGGAAATAATTTGAAAAGCCAAAGGGTAATGAAGCAATGAAATATAGCTCTTACATACTCTTTAGTACTTAATATTCAAATGATGGCAATTGCCTTTGCCCAAGTTCCTATTCAGATAAATGTTGTACATTTAAGTAAAGCATGACTACACCCTGTATTATCAGGCACCTCTGTGACAGCAGAAGAGCATATCCAACCTTTGGAACAGAGTGAATCTGTACAAAACTATTAAACTCTCTACAGACCAAGGCACCTCCTGCCAGAATGTTGATATCAAAACCTGAGAACTCAAGCATTTTCTAATGTAGACAACTCTAATCAGAAGCTCTGTAACTCAGAAGTGGACCTGCTCTAATTTTGCTTTAGTTAGTTCTCCTTTATGTGGATAGGAACCCAATTGTCCAAGTTAGGTGGCAATTGCTCTGACTCTTACAGGGCTTCACAGACCTTACATAGGCTAGTAAAACTAAAGTACCACAGTGAACTCAGACTTCCTTGTTAAAGTTCCTGAGACAACACTTGCATTTGTTCAAAGAGAAAGGGTAAGACTGCAAATGAATGTACCAACTAGTACTTTACACATAAGAGCAGGCAACAAGTTCTAACTTTCCACTTAGAGTACAAATCTTGTACTCTAATGGTTATTCTAACTCTCAGACAAGCTATTGCCTGGGAGCAGGCATTACCACATCTTCAGAAATTAGAAGTTTCCTATATAACCTGTAGTAGAAGCTTAAAGGTCTAGATTTATCTGTAAAAATTTAGATACATAGAAAATGTGGGTTTCTTGTGCTATGGAGGAGTTCTCTATATCCAGATTCTTAATTTGTCACAAAACCAGCTGCAAATCTATTTGTCATAAGCTGGGTCTGTGGTTCATTACTTTCAAAGACCATACAGGAAAAAAAAAAAGATAAAATTGAACTTCAGAATTTTCACAATCCAGTCATGAATCTAAACTTGGATTCATTATAACCATTTACCAAAAGATCTTATGGGTAAAAATGTCAATATAGAAAAAGACATAGATTAGTGAAAACAGTAGAGAAACTAAAAATACAGCATACTGAATGCATCATCAGGATACATCTGTTTCAAAAGAAACAACTATGTTTTGATTATAAATAGATGTAACAAATCTTCTAAACCATTTATAAAGGCTTAATTCAAGCTCTTCTGGCTTGAACTAAGTCCTTACTGGTTTTAGATATCCACCAGTAAAGATATAAGAAATTGCTTCAGGCACTAGTTTTTACTGCAAAGTCAATAAAAATAAGAGCCTAGATATGAACCACCCTTTTAGCCACATATGTTATGGTGGAGGTATATTCTACACCAAGCAAACTGATGCCTAAGGGAAGGACTAAAGGCACTTCCTTCTGCTGGCACAATACTGTCTTGGCTTCCATGGGTTTTGCAGATGTGTGGCTTTCCCAATTGTCCTCATCTATGAGGCGTTTGTCATGCCATGGAAAAAAAACCACACAGTACACAACAATCCAACCTAAAGAAACTCTCAGAATGCCAAGCAACAAACATCAGAAGTCATACGGGTCACACAAACACTGTGAGAAATGAGGTTATGGATTAGTTTGGGACAGGCATGAAATAACCCCAATTCAGGCTGTTGAATACAGGGCAGCTGGCAATAATGCATTAAAAAGGAGACTTTGATCTCTGTTCTCTGAAATCTCCTTCTTGCCCGGCATTTCCTAACAGCAGTTTGCTAACACCGTAGTTATAGGAATTCACTCACAGTACCACAAACTGACAGTGGTAGAGCAACCACTGCTCACAGTTGCCTGAGCAGGGCACACTGCTGTCCTCTGGATGTCTCTGCTGGAATAAACGTGGGTGGCTTTCTCTCCAGGAAAGATATTGAAAGTATCTGTTAATAGCACTATGATTCTACAGTTTATTAATTTGTATTAGCATCCAAGGAGACAGCCTACGATCAATGTATAAAGTAATGAAATAGAGCTAAAGAATATTTTTGTCTGAAAATAATTTAAACTGGCAGATTCCTTCTGTGGCTGTAGGCAACAGTGAAACAGAGGAGGCTAAAAGAGTTTGGTTTTTTTAAAGAGTTATGTGACAGCTCGATTTAACAGTAAAGAATCACTTCACGGAGTAAGAGTTGTTTTGACTCAGAGTTTGGCCCAAGGATTGATTACACGTGAATTGCTTTATTCCTCTCTTCTAGTTTCAATTATTAATCTGGTCTTGCATTACATTTGAGGAGTCACACTCAGCTTCCTGGTCCCACATCAGGCAGCATGTAGCAGTCTTTACCAAACATATTGTTCATTCAATCAGACATAAATAATATTACTTGAAAGGACACTGTTGGGGCTCTGGCTGCTATTTGAAGTAATTTCCATTTTGATATTTGACAAATTTATTGTTTAAAGAAGAATCTCTTTTAACTTCTTGCGTTACAGTTTCACAGTTCACCAAAGTAACATAAAACTTCATTGAGTCTTCACAGAAAAATTACAAAAAAGTATATTTTATCTATATATGCTCAGCCAGTTGGAATAGATAGAACATAACAATAGTAGATGTAGTAGAGCACATTTAACAATAAAATGTCCAAAAATCTGTATTAATATTCCCAGACAGTTGTGTTATTCAATACAGAGGAGAATAGCTCCTCTACTGTTCATGTATTAATTATTATGTGCAATGTCACTGTGTCCTTTTTTGTTTATATTTCTCAACTTGCTAAAGGCTGAATACTGGAAGATTTGCTGTTGTAGTACAATAACATCCAAAACACAAAAGGCATCTGAAGCAAAAATAACATATGCTGGTGTACATTTTCTACACCAAATGGTCTTAAACAAGGCTAGGGCATTTCCCATCAAAATATGTCCATTAAAATTCCAGGCATGTAGTAAAAGAGATCCAGATGTGTAGGAGCAGTTGAGAAATATAATGCACTAGCTGTGTTATGTCTGAGGAGGGGTTGAGGTCTTCATACAGTCTCTGTGACTATAGATATTGTACTTATATTTCCTTTGAGTTTCTTCTCAAAATTACCAAATATGAAGAATGTTTCATGAGGAATATGAGGAAGGCCCACTGGGACTTTCATTTTTACAAGACTACCATATGAAATGCTTCAGATGAATAAGGGGGTTTTTGTAACTTTAATCAGAAAAGCAGTATTAATCAATCTAACCCAATCTTTCTTTTCTTCAGGCTGTTGATTTGAACTATTAACATGACTTGGGAAAAAATATGGTGGTATACTATTTTGTTTAGAATACCTTATTCTATGTGAAAATAAACATCACCTGCAAAAGATGATAACACAACACTGGAATGTAAAGTAAAAAAGTGAAGATGTTTGCAGCATGTGATTTTGAAGTTACATTTTTTTCTTAACATGAATGGTATTGATGTCTTACATGGTTTTTGGTAACCCACTGTTCCCGCCCTGTACAGCAAGGTCTACTAATCATCGACCTGCAGAAAGTTCTGTCTCCACTGGCTCGTCAGCCAGTAGTTTTGGCAGTGGATACAGCATGGATAGTGAAGGCAGCAGCAGTGCCACAGGAGAGAATAATTTATTTCCCATCCCAAGAATGTAAGGCTTTTCCTTTAATATACTCTGTGCACTATGTATAGACCTTTTACTTGCCAGTGAACTTATATAGTTTCCTCTGCAGGCTTTAGCTACACAATAGAACAGCAGCTAACTGGGGAGAATTTCGCAGAGCACGTACTTTTACTCTGAGTTGTTAATCATTGAATTGTTAATAACCAGCCAAACCTCTGCCTCAACCTCATGATTTTATTGCTGTCACCCAGGAGAAGTGCTAGTCTCAGCCTTTGATGTAGGTGTGTAGAGGTGGGCTTGGTTATGTTTTAAAAGTAAGGCCTGAGAATGCTTAGTTCGAGTTTTCCAGTTGACCTCCCTCTAGAAAGTAGTTGTGCAACTGAAATTCAGATTCAACTTTTCCCAGGTTTTAAGAATTTCAGTAGAATTTCTCAGGTTTTGGTAGGAAAAAGCTTTTTGCAACAGAGTCCCTGTAGGAATTATCAAGCTACTATCAGTGTAATGATCTTATGAAATGATTTAATTTTCAAATGTTTTACCCAATTAATTACTCCAAAGAGAAAAGTTTGCCAGGATTTTTCCCACTTAACTTTAGCAGCATCCACCTTCCTCTAGAAATTTCATTTATATTCCTTACAGGAAAAAGTATTCCATCCTGAACAAATTAATGTTTCTGGCCTGACAAATATATAGATTGACTGTTCTCAAAATATTACGTTGTGGTCATTGCTCATTCAGTCCCTGCAGTGTTTGTTCCTTGTTTTTCTCTGGGACACAAGTTTTTGTTCTTTTTTTTTCCCTTGAGTCCTGAATTATTATTCAGAAAAGCTTGATCTAATCTTCCTGAAAAACTTTGAATGAAGAAAAATTTCACTCTCTACAAATCTGAAGTTTCTAAGTATTTATCGTTTTCTGAAATGAAGTCCAATAGTACTTGTCTACAGCTTATTAGTAGCGAAAAATAAAACAGACACAAATTTAATATTTCAATCTCATCTTCAGAATCTACAAGGACAATGTGAGCTCAGGTTGTGGGTTGCAAATTTTTTTATATTCACTGAACTGTTCACACATGTTGTTAAAATGAGTTTTACTTCCTAGTGGCAAAACCGCAATCTTAAACTGGATTTGACAATCTCAAAATAAAATTATTTTGCTATCATTCTTACTGAGAAAAGCAAAAATACATAAAATATTTGTACATAGGAACACAAGATGTAGCTCTCAATAGAAGTTTTTTGTTCACATAAGTCCACGTTTTAGTTCACATGGACATAAGTCCATTTTAGTTCACATTGAGTCCAAATATTATCACTTACCGTGCATTGTCTAGCAATGTGACAATATCTACAGTTGCTTGATGTTTGGCTGACAGATTCACCAGCCTATTAAGCCTGAAATCAGCCTCACTTCTCCTGGAAAGCAGGAAGAAGTCTCCATGGTTTCAGCTTTTCTCTTACAGTAATTTGTTCCCATGAATTTTTTTAAAATATATCCAACCTTCTTATTTTCTGTTAAGGGATAGAATGTTTGTTTTTATTATGGTAGTTTTAATAAATTGTTTATGTATTGTCTGATATTAGACAGACCTTAAAAGTTACGTGAGACATTTATATAGACAAGAAATGCTTTCTTTTTCATGTTAGTCTCAAGGGCTTTACATAGCAATGTAATGAAAATGAACGACAAAATTACTGTGTACTATCGGAGACGTTTGGGATCATTCCTGGGGGAATGTTTTAATCTATAACAGTTTCCATTTTGAATTCTGGATAAAAATTCTTGTATATCTGAATATATGTCTAATTGAAATTCTAGGCAACGTTTGCACTCACATTGGCTTGATAATGACTTCAGGGACTCTGACCTTGTACACTAATTCAGCATATCCATAAGACCACAGCTCACAATTTTGGTTGTGAAACATTAAGTAGGCTAAATAATTCTAAGTGTTGTGGCACAAAAAAAAATTTTTTGGCTACAAGCTCCCTGTTTAGATTAAGTTTCTGATCTATCAATAGAAAAAGTGTTGGATAGGCTGAGTTTACTCTAGTCCTAATGCTTTTAACCATAGGAACATTTAGTCATGAAGCAACGTAAAAGAATTAAATAGTGACACCCTGGGAATTATTTGATGAGGTAACTAATTAGAATTCTTGCCAATATTAAATATTGTTATAACTATCAGGAGAAATTAATCATTATATACAGTTATACACAGCTGAATAAATCTTGTAAGGTCTTTCTATTTGGGAGATATTTTTTAAAGACCCTTGTTATCCAGTTGTAATACCCCTGAAAGTTACTCATGTTATAATCTCTGATAAAGACCATATTCTCATTGCCTTTGTATTGTGTAACCATCTATACCAGTACAACGTCTGTAAAATTATACTAATCTTGAATGCAAAGGTGAAAAGCAACTGAAAAATGTGTAAGGAATCTAACCCTAGGGACAAATAATTCTTGTATCATATTTGTAACAGGTTTTATGAAACATTACCTCACAGAAGAAGGAGATAATTACATTCAGTTAAAACTGAATTTAGAATAACTTTAAAAACTGACATTTTGTACTCCTTTTTTTAGTTCATTGTGAACTTTGACAGCTTCTGTTGCTACCGTGAAACATGAAGCTGGCTTATAGGTAGCAAAGAACAGCTCTGACCCTTTAATCCCAAAGAAATCACATGCATCTGAAGATAATGCCTTATGTTGTCTATCACTACATTTCAGAATCTTAGGGAGAAAGACAAATAGAAGTACAAACATCTCATAGTAGCAGGCATGTTTTTGTGAGTGATTGTAATCGTGCCTTAGAGCTTGCAACAAGTATGTTCAGAGATAGCTTATGTTTTACCTAACTTTCATTGCCTAAAAATAGACATCTAGATTGTAATCCAGGTTTTTTCTGCATCCAGTGAAGAAAGATAGGGACAATCAGAGCATGATTGATTCCACTTGCCTTACTTTAAGGGTAATGTAAGTCTCTCAACTGAATAGTTTCTTATGTTAAACCACAACTGTACGGTAAAAACAATCGTGAAAAGATAATGACCAAATATTGCCTTACCTTTGAAGCAATGGTATCGTAGACTAAATGACAACTTTGTGCCTTCTTATTATGAGTTTCAGTGTTCACTATAACAGCATAAAGTGAGGATAGGAGCTGTGCAGACTGGTTGCGGAACCCCAGGCTGATGGGGGCAGCACCTGATAGCCTTATTCTAAAAGAATGTACAATCTTAGCAAAATGTGATTGCAGTTGCATGCAAAAGAGAGAGAAAAAATATTCTTAAATAATCTGTACAAATAGCAACAGAAAAAAAAAACCACTTTATTTTCTTTACATTAAATATATATGCACACACTTCTTTTGGTTTTTCAAAATACCTGTGATTGTCTTTTTGTATAGAACAAAGCCTCACTGGCCTTGATACATCATTTTCTTAGATCTCATCTCTTTATTGACAACTACCACCATATCTTTTAACAGAGGGAAGATGAGCCAGAATGGACAAGAACCAGTAAAGCAGTCGGGAGTAGGATTAACCGATGCAGAAGGTAAAAAGAAACACAAACAACACTACAGTGGTATCCCATGTTTATAGAACCAATATTTTTATTTCTTTTACTTGTTATGCTACGAACGATTAGCCTACGGTTTCTTTGTATTATAGATTAAGATCCTGACTTTCATTTGCTCTAAGGGCCCTTTAAACATAGCACCAATGTAATGAGTCTTCAGTTTAAACGAGAGCAGTGTCTGTTTATTTAAAGCAAATAAATAGTTAAGATTGCAATGAATAATATCTGTCTTTCAATGTTCATTGCTTTTCATAGTATTGAAATTTTAAAAATGAAGTATGGAGCTGACTATTAAATGAGAAGTAAATAACCAATGACTGTCAGGCTCTATTTTTATAGCATTTCAGAACATTTACTTCATAAAGCAATTTTTAATTTTGGTGTCTACATAGAACATTACGATTAAATAAAAATATTAGCTGAACTTCAGGTTTGACTACTGCACTTAGGCTACAGTTAAACTCTTACCTGATTGGTTAATCCTGAGATACTTTTTTATTTTGTATGGAAGTGGTGCTGCTAGAGAAAGAAACTTTGTAATACTGGAGCTGGAAAGAGCCTGACAGAATGTCTTTCAAAGTTTCATGAGCAGTATGATTATTTCTTTCGTGTATGATAATGGACAACTGCATGAAAATTAAGAGAGTGTTTTGTATTGAAGGATATGTTAGGAAAATTCCATTTCCCTTTGCATATAAGGTATGTTCTTCCAAGTGTATGTTTCTGTTGACCTCAAATATAAAACTTAAATATAATGATCTTTGTTTTATTATTAATATAATACTTTTCTCATTTAAATTCATTCAATGCAGCTTTGAGGTATTAATTAATTCATAAACTGAAAATCATATATACAATTGAAGTTAACTTCATGTTAAGTTCAGTCTTTAAAAATCAACATTTCTCAGGTTCCTGCAATCTATATACATGAGGGAATAATTGCTGTTGCTATATTTGAGGTAAAAGAGGTCTAATGTTTCACAGATTTAAAGAAATCAAATTAGAATTTGAAGGTAGAAATGTTAAACTCTTTTTCAAAGCAAGACTCCTTAACTGTGTATATGCATTCTTCCAAATCTTGCAGTACATAGTACCCATCATTCAAAAATCCAAATTCAGCTGCTTATCAAACTTCAATTTGCTCAATGGTATTTTTACATACTTCAACACCAAGCCGTTTTTTAAAAGAATAATTGTGGGATGAAAATGGGAAATCGGGAATTTTCCATTTTTATTTTGTCATGATGTGTTTTCTATAGAATGATAATTGTAAACAAATAGCTTTTCATCCTTTTGTTCATCATAAATTGCCCCTTAGGTAAGGTTATAAATTTCAGAACCTACAAAGACAAAATGTTTTAATTTAATGTTTATATCAAACAAACCCAAGCAAAAAAAACCCACTTTTTGAAACAATCTAAAAGATGTGTATATATATACCATTTAGTCAGTAAAATTACTTTTCCATTCAATGTAATTTTTTTACTCATCTTCAAAATCTGAAAATAACTCAAGAGCTGTAATTCCTTAATTTTTGCTTATGATGCAATTCACCTCTCCTTACTTGAGAACTCTAAGAGTTACAACTCCAAGACTGATAAAGTAAGTGATTCTAAGTGTTCTTTCTCCCCATTGAGAGAAGCTGGGGCAGGCAGCCTAATTTTTAGTGTCTGATTTCTAGCTGACTATGATGGGACACATCAATCTCAAATGAAAATTAAACCAAATCTGGAAAACAATTAAATAGCATTTCAATTTCAGTGCGTGAAAATAATTATCTTGCAGAGAAGTAGTTTAGTATTTAGGGGAACTCAAGATCAGCTGAGAATTACCTCAATATTATAGAATTATTGTGGTATTCTTTTCATAGATGAACAAAAGTGAATGAAAATCTTAAAGTCTTAAAGATTACATTACACCTTTTCTGTAGTTCACTTACCTCTGTTGTGGATCATATGAGCTCTGCAATTACTGGAAGTAAATACTTATTTCCATTTTTCACAAATTTGTAGAGAACTCCCATAGCTGACATTTGTATACTTATCTGCAAATAAGGATTTAGTGTTATACTTAAAACCTTTTAATACTAGTACTATTTTTACATTTTCAAATATTCTTAATGGACAACTTCCATGAAAAGTAGTCTGTGGTTTACTCTCTTTAAAACTGTGCAGAATAAATTCAATTGCTTTAACATGCAGATTTACTGCTACTTGAAATGTTTTAGTCATCCAAGTCACTCACACTGGCCTGGCAAATATGGCAGGCGACTTATAGGAAAAAGATCTTTAAGATGAATAACTGGAGGCAAAGCAAGGTAGGAGTCTCACATGGCGATGAAAACTGGTTTCTAGGCAGCTGAGTACAGACTGTAGCAACAGGGTTCAGGTTCAGCTCACAGAGTATGACACCAAAATTAAGGCATGTAAATAAATGGAATCACCAGAAAAATATATGCTCCTTTTGTAATTTTCACCCATTTGAGAAATGTGCTAATGTTTTGTTGGGAATAGTTTTTGTGCTATTAAGATGTATCCGGTAATTTGTAAGTAATATGGAAAACAGTACTATTTACCTTGCTGAAACAACCAAATGGTCAATATAAATAACTGTGGGTATTGCTATGCTAATTTTTGTTTCTCTGAACATATCATCTTGTCATATTCTGTATTTTCATACTACTTACTAATATAAAACAATTCAGAGTTTTGTTCTTGGACACTGTGTTACAGTTATTTTTATGATCTGCATGGTTGCATGCTATCTTACACTGGACATTCTGCCCTGAGCAGATGAAATACTTCATCTTCTTAAACTTCAGACAATCTTGTTGTGATCTTCATTGAGTTATACAAACCGATTTCTCTACTCATTTCAGAAAGCACAATATCTTTTGTTTGAAGATTTCTCATGACATGCTATGGAATATTGCAGATAAAAAACACAATTGCATTCCATGTAAGGATTGAAACTAACAATTAAAAGCATATGATTAATATCTTGATTCAGTTGTAGATCATGATTGGTCTCTTTGCCCTATGGAACTGCTTTGCCAACAGATCCCAGATGGCATTTTCCACCTACCAACTATTTATCCAATCAGGAAATATATGGGAAAATTATTTTCGTATATTTCAAAATTGTGAATTTATGAGGTAATCTCAATTTACTAGGTAAACTGCCATTATTTCTAGAAGAGATACATGTAGATACGAATAACATTTAATTGAAATTGTTTACTATAAGTTGTGGATCTTCTCATTTTGAAGACACTATATGCATGTAAAATATTATTCCTTTAGGATTACAGACATCGAGGTTCATCTTAAGGAAATACTCTTTTAGGAAAGATGAACATGTTAGCAAGCATAACCCGATTTCATTCAGTATTTTTTTGAATGAATGAGTACTCACAGTGCTTCTGTCTTCCTCTGTGCTTGGCCTTTTTGTTATTAGGAATTTCAGTCTGGAAACTGTAAACTTTGTAAACTTTGTATAGGCTTCCCACTCTCATCTTCCCCACTCTAGTCTTTGAAAAAAAAAAAAAAAA
>VZZY01007394.1:0-34390 GCA_013400335.1 Eurystomus gularis
TCCGCCCGGTGCCGCTCCCGGGCTGCGGCGGGACCGCCCTCCGCCAGCGCTCTCTCCCGCATTGCACGCCCCCGGTACCGGCCGCAGTGCGCGCTGGGTCCTTCGCCTGGGCCTCCCACCGTCCCCGCGGCACCTTTCCCCCCCCACCTCCGGCTACGCCGCCCTCCCCAACTTCCCGGTTGGAGTTGCCGTTTAAAGGGTTTTGCCGCTCTATAGCGGGGTCGGCTCCGCCGCCCCGGAGCCCGGCCGGCGCCTCCCGCCTCGTCCCGCTCGCTGAGTTCGCCGAGGTTTCCCCCGGAGAGCCCCCGTGGCCGGGCCCCGGAGCCATCCGTAGGGACCTGTTGGAGCGGTGTACGGATCTATGGAAACGGGAAGAGCTCCTCCCGCACGCAGCCGTTTCGAGGCGGTTTTGATCGCCAGCTGGTATCCTTTTGTACGTGCCCTCTCCACGCCGTGCCTTGGACTTGGAATTTCAGCCCCGGTTTTGGGTTCTTCGCGCTGCTGTTCATCCTTAAAAAAACTCCTTTGGGATTTTATGGGGGTTGCGGGAGGCTGGCTGTGGGGTTCCGAGTTAAAAAGGTGAGCGCGTTGGTGGCTGCTTAACCAAATACTGTCTCTTCTGCGTTTTCCTGGCCCGGAATGAGTTGTAATAGCCATTATTTGTGCAAGTAACACAGCTGTATACACCCTAGATACACTGAAGGATACACCCCAGGAGAAATACATTTATTTGGACTACTAAACTGGTGCAAAACGGCTTGTTCCAGCACTATTTTAAACAAATTATCAAAGGCATCTTGAGCTGCGCTTGGATTTTTAGTTCTCCAGAGGAACCTAAACCTGGATTGTGTGCTGAAGTGTAGCTTAATGATGACCTGACACCTTATATTTCTTGTCTAACTTGTTGCTTTTATATTCATCAGTTGTGCTAAAAGGTGTGGAGCCAGTAAACAAGTGGGAAATGCCCAACTTATTTCAGTCCAGCTCTTACTACATTTCTACTTTCCAGTCTGAACTTGTAATTTTTTTTAAAAAATACAGTTTCAAAGAGGTATATGTCGTTCTAAAATACTGTGCTGTTAATACTAGGTGATGAAATGGCGCCTTGTGTTAATGTAGGAATTTTAAAGCACCTCTAAAATTCCTTCATTGCATAAAAGTGCCTTGGCAGCCCAGCATCAGCCTGTGCTGCATCTCCGGGAACAGCAACAAAAACTTTTTAGGGTCTTTTTTTCCCTGCCTGGGTGAGATTACCAGCTTTTTGTGCTCTTTGCAAAAGCAAGCTGCCCTTTCTCACCCCGAGGTATCTTGTCCTCATCCCACCCACCCACCGCTTCTGGGTAAGATAAGTGATCTTGGCGTGAAGTTGTTCTAAAAGCTTTGATGGGATCACCCAAGAAAATGTCAGTAATTTGCTAAAGTTTGGGGAAACTCTGGGTGATTTTGCAAGTGGGGTGGGGAAGGGGATGCTCTTACCCCCCCAGCTGGGATTGTGCGGGGAGCCCTCCCCTCCACGCAGGCTGCTGGCACGTGTCGGGGGGCTTGGAGTCCGGAGCGTTGCATTGGAATTGGCAGGCGGATCATTTATGTTTCCAGGATTTATTAATTGGTTTCTGTCCAGATTGCTGTTCTGGTCTTCTCCAGTGTTGGGAAGCTTTTATGGCTGTTAAAGCTGGAACAGGGAAAAAAATAGCCCCGTAATAGCTGGTAGGCAGAGGGGGATGCACTTTTAGGGACAAGCTGCTTTTTTCTAACTCCTGTGGGGTCTTATCTCCTTTATAAAAAAAAAAAAAGTAAAAATATTCTGCAAATTCTCTCTGTGCATGGGGAAAGTGTACTCAGGAAACAGGGCAAAACAATGCTGACCCCTCTATTGAGGGTAAACTGGGTTTGGGTCGTCTCTTTGCAGTGGAGTTTGACACCTGGGCCGATTTTTGTTTTTGCAAAGCACAGATTAGTGCCGTATCGACTTGGTACCCATCTGGACGGAGGGGTTTTCTCGTGTCCCATCTGCCTCGTGGTGGGTGCTGGCGCGTAATCCACAGGCTGTCACCGTGTCACCTCGCAGAAACTCGTCCTACTCGCTCTGAAAGCTGTGCATAATGCTTTTCCAGCAGCTTTTCCTTTTGGATACTTCCCATTTCATTTGGGAATGGCTCTCTGGTCACAGAGCTGCCTTTCTGCACAGCACCCTTCTGTAGCAGGGCCAGGGGCTTATTCCCAGGTGAGGGATTCGGTGACACCGGGCAAAAAATACACCGGCGGTTGCTGAACAAGCTGGGTCATGTTCTGGAAGTCGTGCAGCTGGCTGCACAGGCAGCAGTGTTGCTGGAGCCCGAGCTGTGATACGCGGCGTCAAAATCCTATGGGGGAATTGTCCTGCAGGACATCCACCACGCTCTGGGAACGGAGCAGCCCCTCCAGGGTCTATAGCCGAGGCTTACACTTGCTGCTTCCGAGTTTTGAGTCCTTTCTCCCTCAAAAACAAACCTGTTAAAAAGCCCCCCACATGAGTTAAACGCATCCTCTGCCCTTTTTTTCAGAGGGATCCTTGCTCTTTGGGGAGCGAGATCTTTTCTAGTGGCACTTCCACAACGTGTCCGTGAAGCTGGGGTTTATCCATAAGTGTGGTGTGGTTCCAACAGGTGCTGAGGCAACAAACCTTCCCGGTTTGCTTTCCTCCTTATTTGCCTTTTTGCTTTTGATCCCGACACCTATTTTTAACAACTGATCTCTAATGCCAGGAGACCCTGCTTATCTGATAGGAAAGCATCAATCTTGGTTTCAAGCTATGTAGATTTTTGGAGATTGTATGTGGTAAAAAGCTGGGGAGCGGAGCTGCCATGGGAGAGGCAGTTCTGCCAGGGAAGAGGAGAGTCCCCAGGGTCTCTTGCCTTCATTGCTCCCGGGGAGGAGAGAGCTGGGTGTGAGGAAGGGGCCGGGTGATGCTCTGCCAGCCGAATCCAGCCTTGTCTGCGCTTTGTTCCTTCTCTTTCTGTGTCAGCACCGCTGCTCCTCTCCTCGCCACGCTTCCAGAGGGGAAGGGATGCGTTCCACTTAACATTTATGGGTCCCACTGGCTAACGCGAGGCAGAGGGATGGGGAAATCCTCTGATGAAGTTGGCGGGGTAGAATTGCATAATTCTGGCGGTGTTACTGAGATGCAATATACCTTTAAAAATTTTTTTTTCTTGCTTTACCAGCTGAGGATCCCATGTGCGTTTGCTATATGTCTGCCTGATGCACCCTACTCGTAGCACTGAGCAAAGCTGGTGAGCTGGGAGGTGGCACGGGTGGGAAGATCTGAGGTGTGTTCCTACACAGTGCCCTTTCGCTGTGAAGGCGAAAAAAAAACCAAACCAAAACCAACAAGAAAACCAGTTTTCATCCTCCTGTAGGTGGGAGGTGGTGTACTCTATCTGAAATTAATAGGTAATTGGGGTAGAAATGGTGCTGGGGAAAGGAGACACAATTCTCTGTTGACTGCACAGAGTGAGACTTGCTCTGTTCAGTCGTTGCTGAGCTTTCCTGCATATCTTGGGTTAATACTTTTAATGAAGGAAAGTACCTGAAGTTTGTGACTTCCTTCAGTCTTGAGCAGTCCTTGCTGTATTTTGGAGGCTTTTAATATACTTCCCCCCCCCCCGCAAACTAAGATTACAGATGATGCAGTTTGAATTGGGGCTTTCTAAATCTCAAAGTCCATAACGGGATGCCTGAGGTGTGTACTGCATTCTGGAGAAGACAACATCAAATAAGTGTAGTAATGTCTGTGATACTGCTGCAGCAGAAGGCAAATAGCTTATACTACTGATTGCAATTGTTTATTATCCTCAGAATACCTTTCCACATCAGCTGGGCTTTGCCGTCAGCAAGGATGCTGAGAGAAATCAGTTGTCGCTGAGGGTGGGAGTGGGTGGAACTGCCCCTTTGAGCAGCAAACTTCAGCTAAATCAGTTTAAAATGACTGAGTTTCATCCCAGTCAGTCTTCCTCACCAGCCGCGCTCTTGGAGGGGTAGGACTTGCTGCACAACAGATCTTTGCAGCTTTTGAATGGAGCAGATCCTTGGGAGGTGCTAGGTCAAGATCAGCAGGACCTCTGTGAGGAAATGAGTGCACTTTGGGGGTGTTCAGCATTGTATTTTCTTCTGCAAGACACAGAGCAGTTTCTGCTCTGGGGCTGGTTTGCTCACTCCTCAGCGCTTTCTCCTTGCTGTAGAGTTTCAGTGGTAGTGGATGCACAGAGTTAACGTCACTAATCTTTGTCTATGTATGGCAGAGCATTGAGATCATCTCTCTGCTAGGGTTAAAAAGCCTGTGAATTAGTAATCTTCATTAAGTGGTGATCTGCTGTGAGCCACTCTTTCAGCTGCTCTTATGCAGTGGGTGCAGACCCTAAGCAGGAGTTTGGCAAGGTGTTATCAAGGAAGATTGTCTAATGCTGCTGACTATTGCCTATGATACTGACTATATTATGACATTTTAAAGTCGAAGCAGGTGCAAAAGTCGAAGCTTGGATACAAGCAGAGTCCAACCTCAGTCGGGGAAGGCGAGGGAAATTCAGAGGGGAGGAGAACCTGCAGGAGCTTTAGTTTTCACTAAACAGTCTTTAGTGTTGACCATACAGTAAACATGGTTTCTGGAAGATTGCTCACTTGTTGTGTGCGAATCAAGAGCTTAAAAACCTGATGTTCATGCTGCTGGCATGTGTATTGTAATGTATTCTTGGTGCTGCTACGATTCCCACGGCCTCACACGGCTGTGATGTTTGGTGGCTCCACAGGGAAAAGGATTTTCGGTCAGCCTAAGGTGGCATTTTAATCCTCGTAAGGGCACGTGAGTCTTCCAGCCACCTTCTGTCCTCAGACAGCCTCTGCTTTAAAGGTTGGTTAGTCCATGCAAAGCGACAAGTGTGGAGTGCTGCTTTGGGAAGTGAGACACGAGGCTGGGACACTTAACAGCTGCCACACCACATATACACCGTGTGTACATATATACACACACACGTACACCTTGCTGCAGATGGTGTGTTAAGCCTGCTGCAACCATTTCACTTCTTTGGAGCAGATCAGATGTGAATATTTTTTGGAGAATGTTCCTGCTTTGTGGATATTGCATGTACGTGTCTGCAAACCGGCAGCTCTCGGTTGCTGCTGTAGGGAAGTGGTGAGAGGGTACGAGGCAAAGGAGCTGAGGAGCTCAGGAGAAAGTGGAAGGACTGGCTGGGCTACCGGTGTTTAGAGCAGAAGGGTATCCAAGTTGGTGAATGAGTTATAAATAGATGCCACCAAAGCTTTGCCCAGACTTTACTCTGCAGTCAGCCATTGTCATGCAAAATCCTGGCTAGAGCTGCGTGGGGCCAGATTTGCCGGCTTTAGTCCCAGCTCTATTAGCATAAAACTACAGTTTTTACAAAGCTAAACATGGGCTGTGCTGGAGAGGAGAAGCTCCAAGTTAGCCTTCCTCGCTCTTTATTTGTCAGCAGAGACCAGCTGAATGAAGAGACAAGTGCAGGCACCATTAGCAAAATGAGCTCCTGGAGTGTGCTCATCTGCTTTCTGAGCCTGTGCTGGAGGTCAGACCTGTGTAGGACTTGTAACTTGTAAATAAGATGCAGTTAGGAAGCTTTCTTCTTTACTTGGGTTGAGCAGCCCTCCTCTGCCAGCTGTCTTCCTACCCACCTGGTGCTTTGGGGACCTGATAAGGGACTCTACTCTGAGAGGTTAAACTTGAAGAGCAACTACATAAAGAAGCAAAGTCCTATCTTCCTTCTTGTCCTATCCCTCCAAGTGAAAAGAGGGACTGATAAAGAGGGACATGGAGAGGAAGACACTTTGCTGCACAAAGCCCATGTTTTCAAGCCTGCGTTGGTCTGTTCTGAACCCCTGTGCTGCTGATTTCCATTTGCGTATTTGATATGCACTGAGATACTGGTGGATGATCTTTGGCTTCTGTGGTTAATGATGGGTTTGGAGTGTGAAGAGCTGTCCTGACTTGGTAGACGAGAGCTGACTTAGCTGGCTCTTGTGCTGTTATTCTGGTTGAGCTTTGTTCCCTCTTGTTTGACCATGTGTCCTTCAACTGCACTAGAACGGAAAAGGACTTGCTTTGGAGAGGTCCTGATGAGTTGAATAGGGTGGATTTCACTCTGTTCTCTGTCCATCCAACACGTTAATATGCTTTTGAGCACGCAGTGGTTTGATGAACAGCAGATAACACCTCAAGGATGGCCATAACTACTGATGCATAGAAATCAGTGCTAGGATTTGCCTGCAGGAAAGAGTAGGTGAGTAGTTCAATCAGAATAAAGAATTTGTGGCAGTTTTAGGAGCAGGACAGTGGCAAAATGACCTGCCAGATTTGAGGTGAAATGAGGTTCCATAAAGACAACTTGGAGCAGGGCAGGAACATGCCTGCGTGTAGCGGAGTGTAAGAGAGGGAGATCTGCTGCTGGGTGCTTGCCAGCACCCCTGGCATGCTCCGATTCACACTCCTGGGCTTGTGCTGGTGAGTTGGGGTCAGGGTGCTGGGAGGTCGAGAGCTTCGTGACACGTGGTATCTAAAACATGATTGTGTATTTCATGCAGAAAGCTGAATTTAATGCCATTTTCCTATCTTGTGATACCAGTAACCTCAGTGAAGAGACAGAAACTCGCCTTACCTGCTCTTGGTGAACTTAGTGCTGGCAGGGAGCGATGAATCAATTGTGTTGCTTAATTTGTCTGTTTTTCCCAGGTTTTTTAGTGCTTCCCGAGCATGAGTTCAGAATGAAGCGGCGATTGGATGAGCAGGAGTCACCCGTGTATGCGTCGCAGCAGAGACGTATTACCAGCAGCACCGAAGCTTTTCAACACCAGCACCGCGTGCTTGCCCCAGCGCCTCCGGTGTATGAGGCGGTTTCGGAGACCATGCAGTCTGCTACGGGGATCCAGTACTCGGTAACTCCCAGCTACCAGGTACGTCGCTTCATCCCTCAGCTGCGTCTCAGCTCTGTTGCCAGCTGACACTGTGCCGTTTCACAGTAGAATTCTGCATTTGAGACAAGGTTTCATTTTAGTAACCAGGGTTTCCTAAAGAAGAACAAAGACTGGACAATAATCTCATTCTAAGCATTTAAGACTATCGGCTTCCTTCACATTTGTGTTCACCTGAACAAATGTGGTGTGCCTTGGCTGTTTTGAATGTGGTTCTTTTGCTTACTCTCTCAGATCCTGGCCTTTGAATCCGTGAGGATTTTTCTTTTTTTTTCACCAGGAAAAAGTTCTTACGGTTCCTCCATTGCAAGAATATGATGTCTTGGGTGATCTTAAGCTTAACAGACTGGCTCAGATCAGCATTTAGATGTCAGTTTTTCTGAAAGTCTTCAGTGTTTCAGAAAACATTCCCCCAGGATCATTAAGTGGCACACTCTTCCCTCTCTTGCCTCCTTTGCAAGGAGCTGGCAGTTGGGGAGAGAAAAAAGTCTGCTTTAAGAGTGCACTGGAGATACCTCCCAGTGAAAGACCAGGGAGGGGCTGTTCCTGCATTACTTGTCTCTGCCATGTTGCATCTTCCATGCTAGTGTTTCTGGTGAGCTGCTCTCCCTGTCTAGTGCCTAATTTTACACACAGCTTCTTCCTTACTTCTGCAGAAGGGATGTTCACGCTGATAGTAGCAGCCGCAGAGCTGAAGAGCCTGCAGGCAGACACTTGCAGGGGCTGGAAGAGGGTGTGTTTATGCTGACAGTCCTTCCTAAAGAGAACTGGGATGGACCAGCAAGCTAATCGGTGCTTGTTCACAAGAAGGATTAAAAAAAGGTATATCCCACCTAAAGGAGGCTTGAATGGAAAACTAGATTTTTGGAAAATGAGAAGCAATTTATTTAAAAAAAAAATTAAGGCTGTTTTAACAGCCAGCATTGGGTTCAAGACCGGGTTGGACGGGGCTTTAGGCAATCTGGTCTAGTGGGAAGTGTCCCTGCTTGTGGCAGGGGGAATGGAATGAGATGATCTTCAAGGTTCCTTCCAACCCAAACCATTTTATTCTATGATTTTTCAAATTGAAACTTTTCTGGTTCAATGTATGAAGGAGACTCGAAAAGTGCGTGCCTTCTGTACTTGCCCTGTTTTTCTAGAGGAGATACCAAGTCAAGTCTTCCCCTGAGCCTGCTGGTGCCAGAGAGCCACCACTTGACATCCAGTACCCAAACTGAATGGCAAGAGTGTAGAAGCTTGTAAAAATTGATTCATTCAGTTGATTGCTTGTGACATGTAAGAGGTGTAGAGAAGAGAGAGAGTCTTGACCCTGTCAGGCTAAAAATGCCATTTTATTCCCCTTTTGCAGGTCTTTATGTCAGTGTTAGTGACTTAGGCAGTGGGTCTGCAGGCTGGAAGAGCCTGCAGTTGTAGCATGTTTTGTTTGGAGTACAGGATGAGAGCTGGCTTGGGTTTTAGGTCTCCCTGGGTCATTGTTGAAGAAAACAAAAGATTTTTGGAGAAAGGTTGTTAGCAGTCCAGGTTAAAGGTCAAACTGATGGTGTTCTGCTCCCTTAATACTGTACTTGCATACCGGGGTCCGGGAAGGCTGATCCTGCTCTCTGCCCATGCAGTGAGAGGAGGTGGATGCGAAGCTGGTGCCGTCCGTGATGTCCTCTTTGCCTTTGTCAGGTGTCGGCCGTGCCGCAGAGCTCGGGCAGCCACGGGCCGGCCATCGCAGCTGTCCATGGCGGCCACCACCACCCCGCGCCCGTGCAGCCTCACGGGAGCCAAGTGGTGCAGAGCCACACGCACCCCAACGCACCAGCCGTGCCTGTGCAGGGCCAGCAGCAGTTCCAGAGGCTCAAGGTAACGCTCAGCATGGCCTGGAGTAAACCAACCTTTGCCTAAATCCTTGGGTGACTGGGGGCTGCCTTCTGTTCGGTGTGTAGGGGAGGCCTCCCTGCAAAGCCACCTGGTGGCCTCCTCAAAGCCTGCTTGCCGAGGCTTAGATGCTTCTCCTGGTTTGGAGAGACCTAATGGAGACCTCATGGTTTGGAAGACCAGGGAATGCAGGAAGGGGACTTCTCTTCCTGCTGAAACCCTGTTGTTTCAAATGCTGTAGTAAAAAGGGACTTGGCTAGGAAAAGATCAGGGGCAGGAAGGAAAGGGAAGAAGTATTGATCAGAGTATTCACGTGAATTGGCTAAATTGCCAAAACACTTGGTGCTTTTCTGAACACATGCCTTATGTGGGTGGTTGTATGGGAGTGATCTGGGAGTAAGCAGGGCTCTATTCTCAGATTATGTGCTGCAAAATCCTTAAAAATGAGAAAACTCCACCAAAAATAACCCATTTCAGTAGCTGCATTTGGTTTAGCTCTAGCAAGAAAGCCGTGTATATATGAATTGACGCCTATTTCTTCATCTCTTCCAAATATGGTGCGAACCTCTCCCAGTTTTGGTGGAGCTCATTGCCTCGTTGGGTGAGAGGCCCTTTCCCTTTGCAGAATGTAGGACACTTCATTTCTTGAGACCTCTGAAAATGGTTTCACAATGCGTGGTTCTTTCTCCCAGTGAAATCGGTGGCAAATTCTCTGCCTGTGCAAGATCAGGGCTATATGTAATAGCCTTTCTTCTTTTGCTGTGGTTTAATTTCAGATGGAAGGGAGGTCCTGTGTGTGGCTCTTGCAGCTGGTGGGCCTGTGTCCTGGCTGTTGGAGGCAATAGCGACCCAGAGCTCTGCCTTTAGGCTGTGGCTGTTCTTTCAGTACCTCTGAAACCTGGATGTTGGTACACGAAAGGTTCATAGACTTCATGCTGTTTGAGGTGTAAAACAATTTACCGCCCACAGCTGCCATTTTCAAAATCCTTATACGTCGAACTGAAATGTCTGGCTTTTAGAAAAAAGCGCAAGCGTGTACCTGGCAGACATCGACTACTCTGAATATGTCATTTCCACTTTCTGCTTATTCTTAGACTTCCATAATAATTTCCACATATGAATGCAGGAAAAATACTCAGCCTAGATCTGTTTATCCTAGCAGTCACTTCAGTGATGGTAAATTCAGAGGTTTTTTTTTTTTTTTCCTTGAGTGACTCTGCTGATCTGTGTTGTGGTTTGTTGGTTTTGGTTTTTTTTTTCCTTTTTGGTTACAGTGATATCTTGAGAGCCAGGAGTGGGGAGTGAGTATTTCTTATTCAGATGGTGCTGGTAGTACACTAACCAGGCTCATGATGTTTTGCTCTTTAATTCCCTGCCCAGGATCAGGGCTAACAGCTGCGTTTTCAAATAATGCGTGTTTTGAAGAACAATAGAGGTGAAATAAAATCTTTGCTGCTAATATAACCTGTCTGATCTGTCTCCAGGTAGAGGATGCGTTGTCTTATCTTGACCAGGTGAAGCTGCAGTTTGGTAGCCAGCCACAGGTCTACAATGACTTCTTGGATATTATGAAGGAATTTAAATCTCAAAGGTAACAAGCTGTATTTTGCTTCTTCCTTCCAGGTTAGAAAGAGCGTATGCAGGCCTGGGACCACAGCGCAGGAGCCAATTTCTGTCCTTCCCTGTGCAGAGTAACACCTCTAGCACTGGTGTCAAAGCAGTTTGTGCTTTCCTTTCGGAAAGTTAAATGCATCCCTTCATTTGTACTAAATCTCTGCTTAGAGCAGGAGTTCACAAGTTCAGCCTTGATTCATCTGGCTGTCTGGTTGTCTGCCCATTAATAATGGTCAGACTTAGATCTCATAGATATAAAATGCTGTCTGGGCTAATAAAATAATTCTTGTCGTTCTTAAGTTCACTAATGTGTTTATAGGAATCAGTTTTGTTCTGTTTCATATGTTAGAGATGATAGGGTAAAAATTCTAATGGAGAATTCTCATGTGAAGGGCTTGGTGCACCACTGAAAGGGTCCCAGAGGATCGTGACATGTTGATCTTATTCCTTCTTCAGTATTGACACTCCAGGAGTGATCAGCCGCGTATCGCAGCTCTTCAAGGGCCACCCAGACTTGATCATGGGTTTCAACACTTTCTTGCCGCCTGGGTACAAGATTGAGGTGCAGACAAATGATATGGTGAATGTGACAACACCGGGGCAGGTTCACCAGATCCCCACGCATGGCTTGCAGCCCCAGCCGCAGCCCCAGCCCCAGCATTCGTCACAGCCTTCAGCGCAATCAACCCCAACACCAGCCCAGCCGGCGCCGCAGCCACCGCCTGCCAAAATCAGCAAGGTGAGGGACTGAGTGATGTGCGTTGAGAACATGGGAGTCCAGCTGAAATGGGTACGAAGCTGGAGAGTGAGAAAGGAACTTGCACGCTGCTTTTTCATGCTGTTTGTGAGCCTGTGTGTGTTGTGCTTCTGCTGCTGGTTTAGTTTCGCTGTTACAAACTTCAGTGGATTTGACAATAATCCAAATAAGGGTTGGAAAAACCTTGCTGCTTTCAGTGAGGAACCGGAATATCCTCAGCGCATCTGGTAAAATGGACACGTGTTGTTCAGGGAGTGATCTAGCAGCCCCAGGAAAAAGGTCCTTGAAATGCATTTGACTTCTTAAGAAGGGCTTCTTAGTTAAAGCACTGGACGCATGTTGAACTGCCTGTGTCTGTGTTGTCTCAGAATAACTAAAGACCTGAGAAGTTCCCCATAAAACAGAGGCCATGATAAAGATGTGGCTCTTGTTGTGAAACTGTGTTTGTGGTTTCAAATGCTTGTAGCAATGATGCCTTTAGAAGAGCTTGTTTTGTTCTTTGGTAGATTCCATGTTGCTTGAAGGCCTGTTTTCAGATGGGATGGTTTTGGTAGAAGAGTCTTGTTCAGCTGGATGTTATGGGCAAAATCTAAAGTGCAAGAATTCAGGCAAGACAACCATGATGTTGCCCTTAGGTATTGGTTTGTGTGCCTGAAACTGGGACCTGGGAATTTGACTCTGGTTTAGATGTAATCCAGATGCCAGTGTCCAACAGATGTATTTGATGTGATTTGAAACAGAATAGGATAATGGACATTCAGGGAGCTTACTCTAGATGAAACATCATGTATTTTAACCTCAAAATGTGGAAAGACTTGGGAGCCTTGTTTGGGGGGAAGAATCGCCAGTTTCAAGGGTTAATCTCTCAACTGTTCATTTAGCTAACAATTGGCTGGAAAGGAAAAAAAGAGGGAATATGCAGCTAGAAAGCGGCAGGATTTAAAATGTGGCAGCTAGATGCTCTCTAGGCAAACATTTGAGGGACTTGCAACCTCTTGCCCAGAAGTGGCAAACAAAAACATGCTGAAAGATTTGCAAAGCTGAAAACTGCGAAGCTAAGGCATTCTGGAATGAACTTACCTGGGCCAGATTTCAAGGCAGTTGTCCGCTGAACTGGTTCATGCTCTCGGAAGTATTTCCATAGAGTAAATAAGGTTTTATTTGAATATGTTTGGTAATAAACTTGTTAGATACTCATTCGGTCTCCGTGTCTTGCTTGCGAGCCTGGTGGGGAGATATCCCAATTTACCCTCAACCCTTCTCTCTTTGGGAGGTGGTCGGACCTCTGCGCGCCCGACCGCGACAAGGCTGCATTCTCTTTGTTATTGCTGCGGGGTAAGTGGTGTTCTCCTCCTCGGCCTGCAAAAAGTTGAACTATTTTTGCTGTTGGAAACCAGCCTGAGGGACATGCTAGATAATGAGGTGAGATTTTCTGAGCAGACAGGTAAAGTTGCAGGTAAGCAAGGTGAGATCCTCTAAGAGGACGCTACTGGCCAACCTAAGTCAGTTGTCGGCACTGTCAGTTGTGAAAACTCTGTGTTTTGAAGTTTTGAAGTTTGGAAGGTGAGAAGAATGAGCACTTAGATTTAAAATTATCATCTGCTAAATTTTCCTGGGGCTGTCAGATGTCTATTAAGAGTATTCAAAATAAGTACTCCAAGAGCCTTGTCTGCCTGTTCTTTGTCTCAATATGGAAAGAAATTCCAGTTTTTCCTTGCTGTTGCCTTTATGCATCCCAGAATTCTTTGCCAGGGGTGAAGTAACTTGGAGCAAGCCATACCTGTGCATTTTGGCTCTGTTAAATTTTTGAGGCAATATGTATCTCCTGTCAAACTCCAGTTAAAAACAATTAGCAAGGAAAATCAACTGTTAAGAACAACAGCTTGAATGGTCCTGGTTTTTTGTCTTCCTGATCCAGTGTAGTCTCTGCTGGCCCACTAAATATTTATATATTTATTTGCTGCAGATAATAGTTTTCTTCTGCTTAGTCTACCTGTGTTTGTGCTTTGTTAAGCTTTAAAACCCAGTTCTTGACTGTGAGATGGTATTTCCCAAATTTGACTTATAACAGCAGTTTCTGCTTAGACAGCCACTAGGAAATGTTCAGTTTATGGAAGACACTGTTATAATTCTCCAGACCTGCAAAGGCAATAATTGTTTAGTAGCAGTTTAAAAGACCATTCTTTAAGGAAGTGCAGCAAAGTCATCCAGGCCTAGTACATGGGAAGAGGTTGTTTGACTGGATGTGGAGCAGAAGAGTTTGTCCACTTGACACATTTCAGCTCAGAGGTGTCCCTGGTGGATCCATGTTCCACTGTTGGCATCAGATGTGGTTATGTGCTGGTTTGTTTTCTCTGGATATGGTCCATAAGTGGAATAAAAGTGCCTTGATTCCAAACATAAAGGAATCGTCTCATTTCTAACATGGCTTCTTTTCTTCCTAGCCATCACAGTTGCAGGCACATACTCCTGCCAGCCAGCAAACTCCCCCGATTCCACCATATGCATCACCACGCTCACCACCAGTCCAACCTCATACACCTGTGACAATCTCTCTGGGAACCACACCATCCCTGCAGAACAATCAGCCCGTTGAGTTTAACCATGCCATCAACTATGTCAACAAGATCAAGAATCGGTTCCAGGGACAGCCAGACATCTACAAAGCTTTCCTGGAGATCCTCCACACATATCAGGTGAGTGTTAACAGTGCAGATTTGAATGTACGTGTGGTTATTTCTCTTTCTATGACATGGGGAGCTAACTGTGTCTGTCCAGGACTTGCATTTGGGTCTTCTGCTGGATTAGCGTTGACCGGCAAGCAAAGCAGAAGTCTTGTGAATGAGATATGGAGCAGTGTGAAATAATAGACTTTGGTCCATCGTCTTTGTTTACAAGGGTCTAAAACACCTTTTAAAAAGCGTATCTGGCTTTTTTTTGTGAGCGTGGGTCAGGAGAAGACAATATGGCCACAGTACTATGGTAAAAGTAAAGGAACCACTTCCTTGATCAGTGTCCTACTAGTCCAGCGCCAGCTGGGCATTAGTATATATTTATAGTGTATACATATATATTTAGTATATACAGGAATTGTGCTATTAATACGTAAGATACTGAGGCCTTTACTGTTTCATTCTTTGTATCACTGAGTGGTTTGGCTTTTTTTTTCTTTGTAATTTAAATAGCTTGTGGGTCCTTTCTTCTTACACTTCTCCTCTTTCCTATGACAGAAAGAGCAGCGTAATGCCAAGGAGGCAGGAGGGAACTACACGCCAGCATTGACGGAGCAAGAGGTGTACGCACAGGTTGCTCGCCTCTTCAAGAACCAGGAGGATCTGCTCTCCGAGTTCGGGCAGTTCCTGCCTGATGCCAACAGCTCTGTGGTGAGTCCTCTCAGAGATAGACAGGAGCTGAAATACCTAGTGGAAACTGTTCAGAAAAAAAGTGCTTTTGCTCTTTGTTTCTTGGGGTTTTTTTGAGTGATCTTTTACTGAGTGTAGGAATAGGGTCAGGGTGATAGACTGTGTTTTCTGTCTGTAACTTGTCTTTTAAATACAATCCCTTTGCCTAAAAGGGTTGTTCTAAGACTGTGGTAACTGCTCTAAAATACCTTGGTCATTTAGAGCTAGGAGGAGCAGGCACTTTTTTTTTTTTTTTGCCTGGATGCGTGGAACTGGGCTCTAATGGTCTTATGGGTTTGTCTCTAAATAAGCTGTTAAGTAAGACAACTGCAGAGAAAGTGGAGTCTGTAAGAAATGATCATGGTGGCACGGTGAAGAAGCCACAGCTCAACAACAAACAGCAAAGACCCAACCAGAATGGCTGTCAGATCCGACGGCACTCGGGAACTGGAGCAACCCCTCCAGTGAAGGTAAGAGCGTGTGCTGCTCGCTCTGCGGCCCTGCTTTCCCCAGGAGCCTGTAGCAGAGCAGGAGTTGTTTTACCAGGCTGTGTGGGTTTTGTGGCACCGGCTGCAGCTTGAGAACACAGATTCCACATGCAGTGGCATCATGTTTGCTTGTCTTTCCTGTGATGAACCTTAACAATACAGCAATGAATGATTATTCTCTTAGCAGGGTTTGCCCTTTTCAAATTACACACTTTTTGAGGGAGTGAGGCTTTGTAGTGTAATAAAAATGGCTTCGTGGCCAGGTGGCTTAGTGTTTGTGCATTAGGGACAAATTCTCCTGCTTTATTTGAAGGTGGTGCATCTTGCTTTGTGATGAAAAGCATCAGCAGATGTAATTGTATCGTTTAAATCCAGTGATTTACTTCCCCTTCTGCCCATTCCATTCCTCCTCAAAGGGAAGGCTGCGAAATAAAACCTATTTTGGAGGCAGCTTTCAGCCTTTCTGAGGAAGTGGAGTGCAGTGTTGGTATGGGGAAAATAAAGGCTCTTGCAGTGGAATGCAAGAGAGAAAAAGAACTATGCTAATTTTAGGAAGGTGTAAGACCTAAAGAATGGGGTGAGTGATAGGAGGAAAGCAGATTTGGTTCGGTAGGTTTGTAAACTAGTTTGAAAAATGAGCTACAACCAGTGACCATTTCAGTCAGCTAGTTACAGAAAAGGATGCGACAGTGTATTGAAAGTACTTGGAGTTTACTAACCTTTAATAGATTAATTTGTGACACGCGCTTTCATGCAAGTTTCCTTGCAAAAAAGCCACCTTTCTTTTATTTGAAAGCAAGTGATAGGATCAGGAAGCGGAAATCCTTGTGTGATAGATAATAAAAATATTAGCAACTTACTCTGCTGAACAGCCCTTTTAAAATATTTTATTTATTTATTTTTATTAACAGAAGAAACCGAAGCTGCTTGGTTTAAAAGACCAGTCATTGGCAGAAGCCAGCAAACATGGTGTGGGGACAGAATCTCTCTTCTTTGAGAAGGTGAGAAGCGAGGTTCAGAGAAAGCCGTCCCGTGTCATGGATTTATGCTCTTAGCGTGTATCTGTCCGGGTTTTTATCACAGGAAGTATGGGATGTGTATGCCACACTGATAACATTTGTCAGCGTGACCTCAGATGTATTGTGCGACCTCTAAGTCGGATCCGTTGACTTTTTAAAAAGACTGGTGATCTTTTTCCTTGCGGATATTTGTGTTTTTTTCCCAAAGGTCATTCTGCAGCTTTTCACCTGCTGCTGATGCAGTTTATTTGCAGGAATGGGAATTTTTTCCTGTAGTGCCCAGTCCAAATTGCTTTCACCTTTATGAACTCACCGTGCAGCCAGTGATGTGTGTGGCATGTCTTGCTGCATTGGCCCAGCGTGCTGTACCCATCCACAGCCAGCTGCCTGCAGTGGGAGAGCTCGCTTTACAAAGCAGCTGATTCACGTCAATGTTGGATGTTCTGGGTTGTTTTTTTTTTCCCTGAGAGATGTATCCAATTAATTGCACAGTTTTTACCTGTTGCTGGTTTACCATACAGAGTAAATGAAGGCTATGTGGGATGTTTCCAAGAGGTACCTTGGTGTCTTCTCTAAGATGTCCATGCATTTCGTTATGGCTCAGAGGGGGGTACATAGTGATCGTAAACAAGCTTTTTAAGTAATATTCATGTGTGGAGGAAAGTGTTGGTTGCTCTCTGATGTGGCACATTTTGCAGCGCGCTGTAGACCAACTAATGGTGACTGGGAACCAATCTATTGCTCGGAGGCTATGTAGGTGTTAACATGAGTAAACCTAAAAATCCCTGCTGTAGAATCACAACTGTGATGATGAATATCTCAATGATGATAGATCTCTGTCTAATGCTAACTGTTCTTGTAGGAAAGGTGGTGGTGTTGGCATGAGTCACTTGGTTTAACTCGTACTGTGAGGATAAGGGTTACAGAAGCTGGCTTCTGCATTATAACCCATGGTTATATAGGAGCAGTATTACCCAGGCAGTGGTCTCCTACCTCTGCTCCCTAATTGCAGTTTTTTCTGGTGATTAAAATGAATGGCTCATGTCAGTATCTGTTTGTCTGGCCTGTGTACGGGGCAAGTTACCCTCTGTTCAGCTCGCTAACAGATTTGTGTCCTCATTTCATGTGTAATCCCTGTGCATTGGTGGGAAGACAGTGTTGAATCCATTGGGCAGCAATAGCATAGATGGCTTGATCTCACCCTTACAGCAACTGTTTTCCTTCTCTCCTTCTCTCTGTAAGGTCCGCAAAGCGCTGCGTAGCACAGAAGCATACGAAAACTTCCTTCGCTGCCTGGTTATTTTCAACCAGGAGGTGATCTCCCGAGCTGAGCTTGTGCAGCTTGTCTCTCCATTCCTGGGGTAAGTGGAGCCTGTTTCCTTACATGAGAGGAGAAGTTTCATCTGCTTGGTCTGTTGCAGTTGCAAAGCCAGGAAAGGAACACTAATTGCTGTGGTGGTTCTGAGGAATGCATCTTGTGTGGTTTCATGGCATGGAGGAGGAGGAGGAATGTGGCTCTGGGAGCTGGGTGGTGGTTTCTTGGGCCATAAAGCACATCTGAGATGGAGTCCCCCTGTGCTGCCCACTTCCTCCGCTGTTGGCTGACATAACTTTTATCTGGACAGCCTACCGCTGCTTAATTGTCTGTCCACTAAACGATCGCATGGGTTGATTCTGTGGCAGTGCATTCTCTGGTCTCCTCTTCCCTCCAGCTCAGCCTGAGTGTCCCGAATGTACTTAGTAAGGTGCCATGTGCTGCTGTACGGGCAGGAAGAAGATACTGGTGGTTCTTGGAAGCCCTTCAGCAGACAATACTATGCAGATGCCATATGCTTTAGGCTTTCAGGCTTTTCTGTTATTGGAGCAGGACAACAAGGGCCCTCTTTCAGTTTTCCTTCCAACTTCACGCTCTTCTGCACTGCCCTTTTCTATTCCTTGTCCAAGAGGAGGTGAGAGAGGAGTTCCTCACTGTGTCTTTGCTGGCAGCATTCAAGAGGAGCGGTGCTAACTTTCTTCCTTTTTCAGCAGAGCAAACAATTATTTAGCAGGCTGTTATTGCAGTCACTTGCTCTGGAATAATGGATTATTTCATTTTAGAAAAGGCTGACTGTCTAATAACATAGGAAATGTCCCTTTAGAAAAAGAGCACTGATACAAACTCACTAAAATTTCCAAAAAGTAGCTGAATTCTGTTGTGAAGCCAAAAATCATAAGGAATACTATAGTTTAAACAGGAGTTATGGCTTCCATAATTGCCAGCGGTGTACAGAAAAGCTCTGAATTAGTTGGCTAAAACCAACCAATATCCTCTCATCAACTTTGGGCAGTAGGATTAATGTTCCTTCTTCCCACGAGTTGAGTTCCTGGTTCCAAGGGAGAAGGCAATAGCAAAGTAAATCGGGTTCAGGACCTCACTGCACTAGCTACTGTGCAAAGAAACTGCCCTGAGGAGCTTCCACTCTGCAGCTCCACTGGAATTAGTCAAGCATCAGCAGGTTGCTACCTTTAGCTAGGAGAAGTGAAATATTTGACAAAAGTATCTGAATTTCTCTCTTCTCCTCTCTGTGCTCCTAGCTATGAGGGTGAATATCTGTACTAGGAAAGGTACGATACAATATTCTTGTTCTGGAGTTGGACGTTATCTTCTGCCATGTAATGAAAAAGCAATAAATGAGCGGTGATTCAATTAGCTTCCATAACAGGTTTGATTCCTTATATTGCTGGAGCTTAGCATGAGATAAGAGGAGTTGAACAGATGCAGTATTTTAGACTAATAAATTCTGCAGAAAACTTTTCCATACAAGCAGGCGCACTTGAGCCTTGCAGGCAAAGGCTTTGTCACAATTTGTGCTGGTCTGAGGAGGCAGCTTCGGTTGAAGTGACTGCTCAGCGCTGAAACCTTTTGCCATGTAGTTACAGAATCGCTTTTCAGTTTCTTTCTGCTGCTTTCAGAAAGGAAAGGTCAGTTTTAAGGTTAAGAACATTGGCAGACAACTAGGAATCTGGCCTGGGTTTGCTACTGGAGTAATTTGGGAGACCCAGACGCGGCCCTGCAATGTGAAAGCTTTGGCTGCGCTTCCTTGCTGGTGGTCACTTGTCTCGCAGGGACTGTACCCACGAAGATATATGGGTGCTTGTCTGTGTATCCTGGCAATACGAGGGGGCGATCCTAAAGCACCTGATCAACAAACAGGCACTCGCTTCCCATTCCATCAGGCTCTGTGGCAGTGGGATTGAGCAGAGAGGGTCCTTTCTCACCAGCTGGATCGTTCAGAAGGTCTTGGACACAGACTGTGTGCAGCAATCAGTTCTAGCCTCAGCATCGCAGCTCGGCACTGTCTGATTTCTGCTTAGCTAGTTTTTAACTTCATTCATTTCATTTTTAGGAAATTCCCAGAACTGTTCACTTGGTTTAAAAACTTTTTGGGGTATAAAGAGTCTGTTCACATGGAGACGTACCCGAAGGAACGGGCTACTGAGGGGATTGCCATGGAGATAGACTATGCCTCCTGTAAAAGACTGGGCTCCAGCTACCGGGCCTTACCCAAGAGCTACCAGCAACCCAAGTGCACGGGGCGGACTCCGCTGTGTAAAGAGGTAAGATGGGAATTGCGTGACTGGGGAAGGCTCTTCCCAGCCTTCTCGAGGAAGGGCAAGTGGAGCAGAACAGGATGGGGAATTTATTTTGTACCCTTGCACCGTGCTGAAAAGGTTCCTGGGATGTCAGGGCACATCTGCTCTTGTGCAGCAGAGTTGTGCTGCTGCCTGCACCCTAGAACTGGTGCTGGGCATGGAGCTGGGGCCCGGCAGGACTGACCCAGCACGGAGCCGTGCTGCTTCTGCACCCAGGCCTGTGTTGTGGACTTATCATCCTGGCTCAGGATCATTGTGGAGCCCGAGGTGAGCACACCCTGAAGGGTTCCTAGTGGCGAGTGAACACTTGGCACTACTGCAAACATCTGGACTGTGTCCAGGAGCTATTACACAGGCGAGGCAGCAGTCTAGGAATGGGTTATACTGGAAGCTGGCTGGGAGTTGCGATACCCACGTGGTTTTGATGGTTGGCATCAGCTCTTCCCTAGTGGTGCTTGTGAAAGGGTTGCATGAAGCGCTGGGGAGCAGCTGGGGGAAAACACAACCAAACAGTTGTGATGTTTAAATAAAGTAAAATATAGGGTCATTAGATATGCATGTTTTATGTAGCATAGCGTGTGGAAAGAACATTAAGACTACAAACCTAAACACTCTAAGTAGGAAATGGCAGAACTAGTTTTCTATATGGTCCTAATGTGATCTCGGGGATCTTTTACAAGATAGTATGTAATTCAGTTGCTACCCAAATTACCACTTAGTCTGCTTTCGGAATTGTCTCTAGTCCAACTTTGAAAGAAAGTCATGTTTTCTGTAAACAGATTCTCCCACGTATCCCTCACATGCTTCTTTCTTTCTACCTGAAACACTAAGATGATCTCTTGTCTTGAGAAATGTGAAATCGGCTCCCTGCAGGGAACCAGTCTTCTTGGTCGAGTCAGAGCTGGTCTCCCAGCAAAGTCCTGTAGGATCAGATGTCCTCATTGGGTCCTTTTAATATGTTGTAATGACCTCTTGATCAAAGTGGGAATGGTGGTGGCTGATCCTGTTCCCTCACTGGTGTCGAAAGTAAATGTTTTGGAGGTGAGCAAGCAGGACTCTTGCTGAAGGTCAGTTAATAAACATGCTGCTTAAGAGCCTTTGATGGAGGAGGGGAAAGCCCCAGAAATCCCTTCCCTGGGTGACTGCAGTCAGCAGTGGCACCCACAACAGAGAGCGAGGAGAACCCCCTTTAGGAGCATCCTGATTTTGTGTCCTTGAGAGATGAGGAGGGTGAGTGTGGGTGACCATGTCATGCAGTTAGTGGTGATAGGTGGTCAGCAGAAGCAGTGGCAGGATAGTGAAAACAGCCTGGGCAAGAGACAGTTGTAAGTTTTTAATCTAAACCCTGACATGTCTCTCCAAAGTGTCTCATGTGATGCAGTTATGAACTTTCCTTCCTGTGAGAATCTAATGACTCGGTGTTCAGGTTTTGGGCTTGTGAAAACTGGGCCTGACTTTCAAAGCCACCTGCCAAAATCCTTGTTTCTTTGCCTTTGGCCTCTTTGAGGTCTTTTTGAGTGTTCTGTTCCTGTTTTGGAGGTGGTGAAAGCTGCAGGTGCTTGGCTGCTTTGTCAGGAAAGGTGTTGCTGGGGTATGGGTTTATATTCCCAATTACCCTTGCTTGGAGGTGGAAACCACATACTAACCCTCCTGTCTGACGTGATGACCACCTGTTGTTGTCGATGGTGAATCACACACGATGAACCAGCCAGTTGCAGTTGACTAATCCAAAGTAATGGAAGAGCTCTTTTCACCTTTCTTTTTCGCTTCCCTTGCAAGTTTTCTCTCACAGCTCCAGCTAATGAGTTTTTCAGACTGGCTGGACATTTTAGTTCTGGCCGTTTGGGGTTGTCTCATGGATGCTGGATGATGTCTTGGCTTTAGAAGGGACATGCAGTTTTTCAGATTGGGGAATTAGATCCTCCCGCCAGAAGCCAGATGAGTGTGACCCCCTCAAAGACTGACTGTGACTCTTGTATCCCTTAAAGGTTTTGAATGACACCTGGGTCTCCTTCCCATCCTGGTCTGAAGACTCCACATTCGTGAGCTCCAAGAAGACGCAATATGAAGAGCACATCTACAGGTGCGAGGATGAACGCTTTGAGGTAAATTTATTCTTCCTTGATTCACATCTCTGAAAGCTTGGGGGGTTCTGTGAACAGTTAACAATCTTGATAATTATACCTTTAATACTTCTGCTTAGAATCTGTTTTTATTGTGTGTCTGTCACCTGTTTTTTGCATAAAAGCTTGTGTTCTCTGAATGCAAGAAGCAGCGGCTCCAGAACCACCTCTTGCTCCAAGCTACCCCCGCTGCTCCTCCTTTTTTGTGTGGAGCATTTAATTCACACCACTCCAGATGAAATTGTTCAATGGCCAGCATATAATCGATGCCTCTTTTCCGTTCTGACTGCCCACATAGCGCACAAGAACATGCATTCCCCTGTAATAATCTGGAAAGCGATACGTTCGGGATGTTAAGTGATTGATGCCTTGCCTGGAAATGGAAGTTAGCTTGGCAGTTACCTGAACGCGCTTATATTCGGCACGTCCTTTTGTAGAGTAACTGTCAATTGTGTTCTATTCCCAGGTGGAAAATGTAATTTCTGAACAGTATCATTCTGGTAGCCTTTAAATTCTTATGCGGTATTATCTAGGTAGTGGATAAAATAGAATTGGATTATTTTAGAGCAGTTGAACATGGAAACCACTGCTCAGGAACACCTTGTTAAACATGCGTGGCTTCTTGTTTCATGTCACTTAAATGTTAGCCTCTGTGAAGTATCATGTTTTATCTATTCAACGATGGCTAATGCACTGTTCACTTCAGCTGGATGTTGTCTTGGAGACCAACCTGGCAACGATCCGCGTCCTTGAGGCAATCCAGAAGAAACTCTCGCGCTTGTCTGCCGAGGAGCAGGCCAAATTCCGGCTGGACAACACTCTGGGTGGCACTTCAGAGGTGATCCACCGCAAGGCTCTCCAGAGGATATATGCGGACAAAGCAGCTGACATCATCGATGGACTTCGGAAGAACCCATCTGTGGCTGTTCCCATTGTACTGAAAAGGTACTGGCGGCTCTAGCACCCTGCCCGGTGGGCTCTCCCAGAGGATAACGCACCGTGCGTGATCCAGATTTATGTGAAAGTAACTGATTTCTGCCCCTAAAGGGTGTAACCTCCACAAGGCTGTAAATTAAGAAGCGCATTTTGTATTTTGGTCAGTTGCTGCATTTTGTAATGGTCCCCTAAAAAGAGGGGCTTACCCTTCTGAAACAAAAACCTTACAGCTCAGACGGAGGGATGTAGAGCTTTTGTTGTCTCCTCTTAAACCTTGCTTCTTCCCTGGTGTAAGATGAGGAAACTGGCTGTACTGTGTGGATTGTTCCAGGGCTAAATTTGATCCCTTCCCAAATCCCATGGCTGTACGTGACTGGGCTCAGATTGCAGTGCCTGTGCTACCCTCCTTTGCCCGTTTTCTGTTATTAACCTCCCCTTCTTTGGTCAAGATAACGATCTTGATCTTAAAGGTCTCTTCCAACCAAAACGATTCTACGATTCTAAGAAAGGGAAGTGGATGCTGCAGCTCCCTGGGGAAGCTCGGGGAGATGTGGAAGCAGGAGAAACTTTTCTCCAGCCACTTCTCATCCCTGTGGGACTTCTGGTCCTGTGTCTGAGGGCTCTGAGAGCTGCAGGTAACAGCCTTTCCTGGGATATCTGCAAGCTCACAGGTTTCCCTGTCCTGCTGCATAGATACTTTTCCTGTGAGTCAGGTCTTGAGCTGTCAGGGGTGCTTTGCTTGAGCTACCGAGTTGACGTTCAGGAGTCCATTCCCAGGAAACGCAGGGGTCCATGCTGCAAGGCGATAACTTTGTTAATCATCCAAACTAAGCTGCTACGCAACTTTCTGGGGATTTATGAGAGAGCTGGGCCAGTTCTTGTGGCTTCCCCATCCCTTCAGCCTCTCCCTTCTATGGGCAGTGCTCTTTGCTCCAGCTCCTTTGTTCCTGAGGGGTGTTACTTAGACATGAAAGAAGCCTAGAGGGTTTTCTTCAGAAAAGCATGTGCAGGGTGCTCCTGTAAAGCATAAACGGGACAGCTTTCATTTATGCCTGTTTCATATGGACCTTGGCTCTTCTCAGTGCTGACCAGCAACCATGGCCATAGGTTCTTCTTCTGTGCTCAGAGATCACCCTTATTTTTTTTTTATCCAAGGTTAAAGATGAAAGAAGAAGAGTGGCGAGAAGCCCAGAGAGGATTTAATAAAGTCTGGCGAGAGCAGAATGAGAAGTATTACCTGAAATCCTTGGACCACCAGGGCATCAACTTCAAGCAGAATGATACCAAGGTCCTGAGGTCAAAGAGTCTCCTCAATGAGATTGAGAGCATCTATGATGAGGTAAGATGGTCACCAATAGTTTCCTTCCCTAAGTTTATGTACTTCGCGAGCGCAGTTTCAGTTCCTGTTGCTCACCACTCGATGGGAGAGGAAGCCTGTGTCACTGGCAGAGCTTTCTTAAAAGCTTTTGAGTGGAGGGAGGTGTTTGGAATTAATTTTTGTGCTATGTTTCTCATTTGTAGAGGCAAGAGCAGGCTTCAGAAGACAATGCTGGAGTCCCCACAGGCCCACACCTATCACTAGCCTATGAAGACAAGCAGATCCTGGAAGACGCTGCCTCTCTCATCATCCACCATGTGAAGCGGCAGACGGGAATCCAGAAAGAGGACAAGTACAAAATCAAGCAGATCATGTATCACTTCATTCCAGACCTGCTGTTCGCTCAGCGAGGTGAACTCTCAGATGTGGAAGAGGAGGAAGAAGAGGAAATGGATGTGGACGAAGCTACTGGGGCCGCAAAAAAGCACAATGGTGTTGGGGGAAGTCCTCCCAAAACCAAGCTGATGTTCAACAACACGACGGCCCAGAAGCTGCGGGGCATGGACGAGGTCTACAATCTCTTCTACGTGAACAGCAACTGGTACATATTCATGCGGCTGCATCAGATCCTGTGCTTGCGGCTGCTGAGGATCTGCACCCAGGCGGAGCGGCAGATTGAAGAGGAGACGCGGGAAAGGGAGTGGGAGAGGGAAGTGCTGGGCATAAAGCGAGACAAGAGCGACAGTCCTGCCATCCAGCTGCGGCTGAAGGAGCCTAGTGAGTGACTTCTCTGGGGTGGCTGGGGAAGGAAGGTGCTTTTGTTCATAGCAGGTTGACAGGGCTTGTTTGGTGGCTTCAGGCGTGTGGCAGTGGTGACCCTTTAAAGCAGGAGGATCTCTCTTCTGTTATCACTAAGCAGCACTGAATTGAGGGAGGAGGTGGGAAGGTGTGGGGTACATGGGACTCGAATAGCAGAACAGTAACTTGCAACAGTTAGCTCTTCAGAGCTTTCATTTTACACTTGTGTATTGAAAGTATCCTTGAGTTCCATAACTAAAAGCTTTTTAAAAAGGCTTTCAGAAGTAAAAAGCTTGTGGAGGAGGCTGGAGCTAGGAAGCAAGAGATTATGAAAGTACCTGTGGCCTTAAAAGAACTCATTTAAATGTCTATAAAGACAAACGTAAGCCTGTTCCACTAACTCTTCAGCTGGACTGGGTAGTCCAAGGACCAAAACTCAAAGCGACCCTTCCTGGGGTGGTGTGTTCATCTCTCCCATTCTCTCCTGTTGCAGTGGACATCGACGTTGAGGATTACTACCCAGCCTTCCTGGACATGGTGCGCAATCTCCTGGACGGGAACATGGATTCGTCACAGTACGAGGACTCCTTGCGTGAAATGTTCACCATTCACGCCTACATCGCCTTTACCATGGACAAGCTGATCCAGAGCATTGTGCGACAGGTGACTGCCAGCAAAGGCTGGAGGGTGCATGGTCTGGGGTAGAGAAAGGAGCTGGGTTGTTTGCTGCAGGGAGAGCCCAGGCCCACATTGGAAGGGGAGTGTTGTGTGCCTACATGGGGAATTTCAAGGGTAGGCAGGTACATTCTGGGTGGTTTTCAACCCAGCTCTAACGCTGATGTAAAGAGATGTGATAAAAGGTAGTTTCTGATGTATTTAAATTGCTGAGAATATCCTCTCTGTGCCTATCGAGTTCTCCCTTTGTTTTCCAGAAGTTTTAGGATCTAAGTATTCAAAGCATCTCCAGAGCTGATCTTGCTTTAACTAACTAAAGGACATTGAAACAATTTCCTTCCTTTTCACCAGTGCTGTAGGAGCTGTGCAGGCCTTTTCTAAAAAGCTTTGTCTCTTTTATCTGGCTGCTTGAGTAGCTCATTTTGGCTGTTAAACTCTAGTCCTTTTATTGGGCTGGTAGGAAGAATGTGTGACCAAGGGAAAAATTCTTCATGTGCCTTTTTTGTAGCGTAAAGAACAAAAACAGACACAAGGGGCTGGAAGTGGAATGGCTTGAAAGGCCTTTCCCCTTTCAGATGGGTTGAGCTGCTTTTCAGAAGCCCTTTATTTCAGTCCAGAGATTAACTGAATTCAAAAGGCAGTTGAGCGACTTTTGATTTTTAAACTTGTACAAAATAAGGATTAAATAAGGATTTGATTCTAAATCTCCCACCCTTCTCCCCTAGCTGCAGAGGGGGCGATACTGTGTCACGGTGCTCGAGCCCTTCCTCCCCTGCTGCTGCTCGGCATGTTCCCTGCCCGTAATTTTTCTCTGAGTAGCTGTACTTTGCAGATTTTTTTTTTTTTTTTTTAAGATACTGTGTTTTTTAACGTAGCAGCAGAGATCATCTGTGTCCTGGTTTGAGCCTTGACCCTTGACAATCTGCAGCCAGAAAGAGTTACTAAAAATGTAGCCTCAAACTCATGCTTTTCCAGCCTTATTTTTTTTCCTTGGGCTTAAACCGATGGTTACATCTTTGTTTCTTTCTGGGCATGTAAGAGACTCCCTGAAAAACACCTTTCCCGTGTTCTTCCTTGTTGCAGCTCCAGCACATAGTGAGCGACGAGATCTGCGTGCAGGTAACAGACCTCTACCTGTCAGAGAACAACAACGGAGCAACAGGAGGTCTTCTTGCTTCCCAGTCTTCTCGTACTCTTCTGGAGGCCGCGTACCAGCGCAAAGCTGAGCAGCTCATGTCAGAGGAGAACTGCTTCAAGGTAAAGCTGGGCTGAGAACCATGATGGAAAAGCAGCAAGCAGTGACGGAGATGCCTTTTAAGAGGGGAGAGGCACCAGTCCTTTCAAAAAAGAGCCTTGTTTAGGTACCCAAGAGCGCTGAGGACTTCCTGTAGCTCTGAAAGTTGAAAGTTTTGGTGGTACATCCCCAGCTTTTGACACATAGGTTAATACTTCTGTAAGGGCTCCTCAGAAACGAGGTTTCAAGGAGAAATATGTTTCCTGGGACAGCAATGAATATCCTCTGTGCTTCACAGTGTCTCTGGGTTTTATCATATTGACTGCTTTGCTGTCACTGATTTTAATTGGTTAGCTCAATTTCTCTTGTGCTTCAACCTCTGTCAGCTGTGGGGAGATCTGCTGATACTGACTGGGCACTAAATCACTGCTGACTAGATATCTATGGCTGAATAAACCTAGTGCACTGTGCTAAGCAAATCCATGCTTCCTTCACCAAAGATGCAGGAAGTGGTCAGGCCCTTTCTGAGCAAGTAAAGCACTTGGGATAAAAACCTGCCTGTGTAATCATGGAATCATTTAGGCTGGAAAAGACCTCTAGGATCATTTAGTCCAACCTTTGTCCAACATCTCCCTGACCCCTAGACCGTGTCCTGAAGTGCAACATCTACTTGTTTTTTGAACACCTGCAGGGATGGTGACTCCACCACCTCCCTGGGCAGCCTGTTCCAGTGCCTAGTCACTCTTTCAGTAAAGAACTTCTTCCTGATATCCAATCTAAACCTCTCTGGGTGCAACTTGAGGCCTTTACCTCTCGTCCTGTCATTACTGACAATGAGGTCTCCTCTCAGCCTCCTCTTCTCCAAACTAAACAATCCCAGTTCCCTCAGGCTCTCCTCATAAGGTCATATTCTCCAGACCCCTCTTCCTTTGCCCTCAGAATTTTCTAGGGGGCTCAAGAAGGACCTGCACTGCTCCAGAAACAACCACAAAAAGAATGATTTTTCAAAAAGCTTTACAAATTTTCTGTTCCTCAAACATTGTGTTATTTGACTAGTGTTTTCCCGTCGCTGTCAGGCATGTGGGAAGCACAGTTTTTTCCCTTAAAACTAGGCCAACTTGCTTCATTCTCCCTTTGCCCCTGTGAGAAATGCAGTTTGGTTTTTTTCTATTTGAAACCTCTCACTGAAGTCCCTTCTGCCTTTTCTTTATAGCTGATGTTCATTCAGAGCAGGGGTCAAGTTCAGTTAACCATTGAACTGCTGGACACAGAAGAGGAGAACTCTGATGACCCTGTAGAAGCAGAGGTAAGAGCAGCTTGTCCGGAGAGCTGGCTGTGGCGGACGAGGGTGTCTGACTGGCTGTTGTTGTGGTCTGTTAGCACAAGCTAAAGAAGCATCAAGAACATGCTGTAAAGCTTTCAGCGTTGTGAGCAGGCAAATCCTTCTTGGTTTATTTTGTATTAGAAAACCCTCAAAGCCATATAGAGAAACCTTGTACCCAAGTTTCTGGGGATAAGATGGACGGAGCCTTCAAAAGTGATCTTGTGTTCATCTGTGTAACTTCCAGCTTAGCTTCCTTAACTATCCCATGTTGTTTGGTGGGAAGGCAGTGGCTGATCTGTGCTCTGTGCTCGTTTCCAGCGCTGGTCGGACTACGTGGAGCGGTATGTCAACTCCGATTCTACCTCCCCTGAGCTCCGAGAGCACCTGGCCCAGAAACCAGTCTTTCTGCCGAGGTGAGTGGTCAGGCTGTGCCTTGAACCCTACCTGATGGGCTGTGTCTGGGTTTTAATGCTCTGACAGAAGGTGTTACCCTGGCAGCTTGGTGTAGAGGTCCTGTGCTGCTGTTCATCCTAAAAGCCTGTGGGCCTACCCCAGGCTTCTGCTGTTCCAGTGGCTGAGTGATGCTCTGGGCCAAAGCTGGTGGAGATTGCAAAGGCTGGTGACTTGCCAGATCAGCTTTTTGCCCGTCCTGCCTTGGCTTACAGTAACCCTCTACCTGAGAACAGCGGCTGCCACATCAGGGCTTTTCATGAGCAGGGAGCTGATTGCGCAATAGCCCTTATTTCAGAAATAAGATAAACCCAGGGGGTTGACTTGTTGTAGGGGTCTGAGCCTGAATGACTGCAAGATGCAGCTGTGCCCCAAACTGTTGGCCAGGTGTTTGATGGGCCAGCACAGATCCACCGGCTACGTCCAGCCTCATATTTCGAGACGGTGAGCACTAATCCCAAGAGGGCTTCTCTGGTTTGCAGGAATCTGAGGCGGATCCGTAAGTGTCAGCGTGGTCGGGAGCAGCAGGAGAAGGAGGGGAAGGAGGGAAACAGTAAGAAGACCATGGAGACGTTGGAGAGCTTGGACAAGCTGGAGTGTAAATTCAAACTGAACTCCTATAAGATGGTGTACGTGATCAAATCGGAGGATTACATGTACAGGAGGACTGCTCTGCTGCGAGCTCAGCAGGTAGGAGCGAACAGGAGGACTGGGGTGGGCAGCTGGTGTTTCCTGGGACTTCCTGCTTCCCAGAGTCAGGTGGGGAGAGTCAGACTGAACATCCCTGGGGATTCCAAGCAGTAACATTTAGCAGTCTTTGTGTTGCCAGAAGGATGGTGTGCTAGTTTGTCCTCCCAAGGCACTAAAGATCTTCTGAGTGTTCCTAAGGTGTCATCTTTTCATCTTCCACATCTAACTCTCATTGCCCTCCCACCTCTCCTCTCTTGTCTCCGGAGAGTTCTATTATGGTAGGGCAGTGGTTTTGACTGTAAGCTCTCAAATTTCTTCCAGGAGGTAATTCCCATGGGTGGTGTTCCCTCAGTTTTAGGGAAAAACTGTCTTCTGCATGCTTTTGTGGTGACATATGAGTGCCTATTTTTCCAGGGCTTCCCCAAAGAGGAAGTGCAGGGCATCAAATGCCTTCTGTCCCTGTGGATCCCTCTGGGTACCATCCCCTCATTGTCTCCTGTCCCCACAGTCATGGAGAGCTGGAGTCCTCAGGTCGCTCCTGCAGAGCAGAGCTTGGCCAACATGTAGCAGCAGCTCTAGAGGCGCTGGTTCTGTGGCAAGGATGGGAGTGGTGGGGTCACTGATACAAAAAATCCCTGTAGGGTGTTTTTCCAGGCCTTGGAAGTCCTGGACCCAAGGGTCTGTGGCATCTCACTGATGAGCAGTCAATGCTTATGATTGCTGGTTTAAATTGGAATCTGATTTTCTGAAGTTACTCAAACTTGATTTTGGTTCTCTGTGCCAGAAGTAACTGTTGGGGCAATGGAAGGGAGGGTGTGCATGTGTGTGGGAGAACGGGAGATGCAGCGACTAGAGCTGTTCTCGATCCGTTAGAGCTGGGGAGTTGCTTTTGTTCGATATGAGAACAGCCTGTGACTTCGGATCGGCCAAATTCAGGAGGATTTGGTCAAAGAAAGCTGATTTGGTCTTCTGAATGCTTTGACACCAAGTTACTTTTCTCATCCCGGGGGAATACTTCTTCCAGTAGAGAAAACCAGGGATCTGTAACAGCAAGCTCCAGTTCTAGTCTGGCTATTTAACCCTGAGGTTTGAAATACTTCACTATAATCTTACTGTAATTTATTTAAAACACAGCGTTAAGCAGAATGTTATTGCTTAGAATGTAAAAGAAAGTGAAACCTGCTAGATTCAGGGAAAAGCTACTGACTTAAGCAGCTAGAAGCAGAGGTACCGGAGGGGCTCTGTCAGCAGTAGTCTCTTCTGCAGCTGCAAAGATTGTTCTCAGTGTATTCCCTTTGCTTTTCTGAGCAAACAACTGACCATGGAGAAAATTCCCTGGGAGGTAAGGGAGTGGGAGAGGTAGGCTCTGCTTCCTACCTGGGAAGCCACCCCTGAGAGCTCCTATTTAGTTGTGTGGTCAGACTTACCAAACAGCTACTTACCATCTGCTTCTTGCTGATGAAATGCAGACGGCGGGTTTATTTCGTTAGCTGTGAATATAAGTCTGAAAAAATTACATCAGATGAGTGTTTTATTTCAGTAGCGACTCTTCAAAATGCCCATACTGAGGGATTTGATCAAATTCCATCTAGCCCATTCACCTGGCACAAACCTCAAGGAAAAGTTGTCTCATAAACAGGATACTCTGTGCCGGTGTTTATCAGAGAGTTTGAACAGAAGTCAAATTATTGAACTGTTAATTATATAGCATGCGGCATAGCCCCTCGGTTACTGAATGACACTGAAGGAAGCTACATTTTCCTATAGATCTATTGGATTTAGTAGTTAGCGCCAAGAAGCAGTTGGCCTTTGGGAGGAGAACGAAACAAATAACACAATACATAAGTTCTAGTCTTGGGGCTTAATTATATCTACTGTTTTCAGTCATGACTGTCGTTGTGGCTTTAAACCATCTGTCCTGGATTTGACATTCCGTAAGCAGATGCTCTTACTCAAAAATGTGCACGCTTTTGCCTCTCCTGATGCTTCTAAGCCAGTGGTTCTCAGACCTCCTAGACATGAAGCTGTTCTTCATTTTCTGTAGCAGTTGGGTCCCCTGGTGCGTGTAACGTGTTGTTGTCTATCTGGGCTCCCGGCTGATGAAGGAGGAGGGGGCAGCACCCTTTGGGCAGTGTGGGAGGGGTGCAGTAGCTCTGGGCTCCTGCAGGATGTGTTCTGTGTCCTGCTGCCTTATTAAATGCAGAGCGTTAAATCTCTTGATATTCCCGAGTTCATAATTGTCTTGGAGAGAAGACCCAGGGGCCTTTATCAGACCTTTTCCCTGCCTGGTGTCCGCGTCTCTGGCTGTTGATCCCCTCGACTGACAGCTGAGCGGCCGAAGCTGCCTTTGTCTAACACCTCTTCCACCTCTTCCTCTTTCTTTAGTCCCACGAAAGAGTGAGCAAGCGGCTGCACCAGCGGTTCCAGGCCTGGGTGGACAAATGGACCAAGGAGCACGTGCCCCGTGAAATGGCAGCCGAGACAAACAAGTGGCTACTGGGCGAAGGGTTGGAGGGCTTGGTGCCCTGCACCACCACCTGTGACACAGAGACCTTGCACTTTGTGAGCATTAACAAGTACCGCGTCAAATACGGCACAATATTCAAGACACCGTAAAACGCCCCCCGGGCGCGAGGGAGGAGCCCAGGAGATGTGTGTGTGTGTGTGCGCGCATCAAGGAAAGGAGGAAGATGCCTTTCTCCCCTCACTGTGTATCTCCGTAACATGGCCACTTGACTAGTGCGTGGCTGGTACAACCTGTCGCCAGCGGGATTCCCTGTCGGGACGCTGGGACCGCTGGCCCTTTGACTTCAGGCGGGAAGGACCCTCCTCTGAACTGAGCCATCCCAGAGAGACACAACGAGCTTGTACACACCAGCAGTGGTGAGGCTTTGACTCCCCGCAGGCCCTGAGCGGCGAGGGAACTGAACCGGAGGCTCTCCACCACCGGACCGCTTGGATGTGTCCCAAAATCCCCAGGTGCCTGTCACGACCGGATTCTCCTCCCTTCGTTCCCACCGCCGCCAGCCAGCCGGGCTCCAGCCCCATGCCACCTCACAGAGCGGGCCTCGGGCTCCTCTCGCCTCCCTCTCCTCCTTCCCAGGCTGGACTCACCCTGTGCAGATCGGTCTGTCCTTTCTAGTGCCAGTGGAACTGTTTCTTTGATTTTTATTTTATTTTATTTTTTTTGTACCTGCTTGTTTACTAGTCTCTCCTAGTGCCATGCACCAGCTTTTCACACACATGTACGTACACACACACAACAGAGAACAACACGATTTTAACATGTTCCCTTCCTTTTTTTGTAAATAAATGTACAAATTGTCAATTTTTTTGCTTTTTTTTTTGCTTTTTTTGTTTGTTTTGGTTCTGGTTTTGTTTGTTTGTTTGTTTTTTTTATTAAAGGAAGTATGCTTGATGTGCTAGCATAACTGTACTAGCTTCTTGTGTACCATAGTACCAGGTGGCTTGAGAATTAGTACCGACAGACCGACCGACGGAGACATTTATTACACTTTTTACCAAAGGGAGTTATCATTGTAGTGCTTTTGTGTGGAAACTTTTCTCTCCTTTTTTGTAAATAAAAATAATGTCTTTGTTCTTAACTGGAGGAAGGCACTCGCTCACCCCCAGCCCCGTTCCTGATCTGAGAGGCACCATGCAGCAACGCGGTTTGTGGGGTGGGGAAGGAGAGGGTGGGGGCATGTTGACCTCTTTATACCCTTGGCTTCATAATTGGAGAGGAGAAAGCAGTGGCGGCGTGTGCGTGTTGTGGTGGACACAACCGAGTTATAAGCAGCCTGTTAAGATATATAAATATATAGTATAGAATTCTAACATTTTTAATTCTTGTTTTTCCTGGTGGGTAATTTTTACCCACCTTGTCTTCCAGCTCCAAGGACGTTTGCTTTTGAGAAGGGTTGCCGAGCTGCTTAGCTGGGGTTGATTGTGCCAATGTATTTTTCTCTCGGTACTGGAGAAAAACTCACCTGAAGTTACCGGACCAGTGTTTGAGAGAGCTGCTCTGTGCGTGTGCGTGTGAGAGAAGGGCAAAGGCTGTGCCGGGTCTGCGTGCATCCCGCTCCTAAAACCCACATCTGAGTGATACATATTTTCTTAAGCAGAGAAGCTTTGCGCTAGCAGATACTTAAGAGATGGGGGAAGATTCTGATTTTTAAACAAAAGAAAGAGAAGTCGGCACGGACTTTGTCATTGACGGCAGATGCGACTGCACTGTCTGCTCCTCACGGGAGGCAGCTTTCCTTGCACGAGCCCGTGCTGCCCGCCCTGAGCACGCCAAGCGGCTTCTGCTGGGGAAGCCGGGAGCAGAGTTTGCCTCTTAAACCTCTCTTAGAGATTTGGTTTTTTGCCAAGTCAGCAGGTCGGTCTCCCAGTGCCAGAGCTCCGCTGAACGAGCCTGGGGATGTGCGCCTCACCAGGAAAGCCAATGTCCAGCAGGATGCGGGAGCATCCTGTGGAGCAGGAAGAGCCCAGCGGGGAATAGTCACAGTTGGCCAGCCCTAAGTTACCTGTGTCCTTCTCCTCCTTTGCTGTAACCAGGCAGGAAGGGGTTTTTCCCTGTCCTCTTCCATTGCAGAGGTGTCATGCGTGCTCCCTGGCACTCTCATTCCCCTTTTCTTCCTCTGTCGTATGCTCAAGGTGATCTGGAAGTGAAAATCTCGGGTGATGTTGGAGTTTTGACCAGCTCGGGAGCAACAGCAGCTGCTGTTTGGAGGTGTCTTGTCCCCGGAGCTAACGCCTCTGCTCGAGTTCTGCCAACGCTTTGCTCAAACATGCAGCGTTTTGTGGTGGCGACGGTAATAATTATTTTTTTTTTTTTTTTTTTTTTCTGAAGCTGGGAGGGACTGATGGAGGAAGGAGCGCGAAGGTCCTGCCGCAGGTGCCGGCCTGGCAGCGGGGCCCGGAGTAGGAATCGAACCCGTGAACTCCGCGGGGCCAGAGCGGGAATGGACCCCGTGACCCAGCGGCTCCCACCCGCGCATGCGCAGCGCGGCTCTGCGCCGCCGTCATGGCCGCCCCCGCGCACCGGCGCACGGCGCTGGAGCGGGTCGAGAAGTTCCTCTCCGACACC
>VZZY01007394.1:34447-53219 GCA_013400335.1 Eurystomus gularis
CAGGCCGGCCCACGCGGCCGTGTGGGGAGGCGGCGTGCTCCCTGTGCCCACCCCCTGCCTGCTCCCCGCACACGGGCCCGGTCAGCCCCGCCCCGGCCGCCTCCGTCCGTCTGACCGCCTCTCTGTGCCCACAGGCTTTTCGGGGATCGCTGGCCCCCGGCGTCGCTCTCCTGCTTCCAGACCCCGCGGCGCATCCCGTACGAGGAGGCCGTCGGGCAGGAATTCAAGCCGGCTGCAGTGGGGGACTCCTTCGGACCCACGTGAGTACCGGGTTTCGGTGGTGCTGTGCCCGCCGTGGGGCCGGAGCTCGCGTCTCGGGGTGACCTGTGTGTGTGAAGCCTCGCAGGCTGTCGGGGGCGGAGAGGTGAGGTGATAGCCCTCTTCCCGCTCGCCTGCTTCAGGTAAAAGGTGTTTGCCCAGAAGCCGGTAGGGAGGTCTCCTGAGGAAATAGACGAGACGCGTCTAAAGAGCCGGCTTCATCCAGGCTTTCTGCTGAGAGCTACTGTTCATAGCCTTGGTCCTGACCCTGGTGCTTGGTTCTGCCTGGGACCCGTGTGCTTTGTCAGGGCTAGGAGAAGGTTGGGGTGGTCCAAGACACGATGCTACCACCTGTTTCTCTGGGATCCCAGACGAAGCTGGGCTGGGGCCAGCTTCCCCAGGTCTGTGGGCTGCTTTCTGAGCCTCCTCACCCACTTGGGCTGCTGTGTGTCCTTGGAGCCTGGGCCCCAGCCTGCCCTAGGGATCAAGGGCGTGATAAGAGGTGTCACAGGTCCAGGTGTATTGATAAACTGCCCTGCCCCGGGCATAATTCAGTTCCTGGTACTTCCTGGTTTCATTGTCTTCTGGGTTGCTGTGGGGCACAGAGGAACGGTTTCCCAGTCCCTGTCAGCTTGAAAGAGCGTGTCGTCGCTTCCCTCAGCTTGGCTTTTAACTGGCCATCAAATCTCTAACCCTCACCAACGACTGACAACAGCGGATGTCACAAGCTAGAAGCTTCACTTGGTGAAAGAGCAGTGGGTCAGGTGAGCAGCTCACAGCGAAGGGAAATCCCAGTGCAGGTGCTTAAACTGAAGCTCTGTCACAGCCAGCCACACGGGCAGCCACCTCCAGACTACATCATGTCTGGGGACCAGGGTTAAAGCAGGTCTGTATGGACAGGCAGCATCAGTACACTTGAACCGCATCAGACTTGTATGCTGTTCCCTCCATGGTGCATCTGAGGAAATATGGTGTTGGGGTGGGCTGAGGTTGCTGCCTGCTGTTTTTACAGGTGGGAGACGTGCTGGTTTAAGGTGGAGCTGAGCATCCCCCCGGCATGGGCAGGGCGGGAAGTGCATTTCGTCTGGGAGAGCGATGGGGAGGGCATGGTGTGGCGAGACGCCCAGCCTGTCCAGGTAAGGGGCCGTGGATCAGGGCTATGCTGGGCGCTTTGTGTCCTAAAGGGGTTATCTTCAGTGGTTCCTCTTCAGAGGAGTGTCCACATGTGTTGGGGGACGTAAAATAACACGAGGACAACGGGAGAGAACCAAAACCAATTGGAGGTCTCGATGGAGCGGTCACAAAGCAAAACAGAGGGGGATATGCAGTTGTAGAGGTGTTTAGTGTCATGTGGTAATCTCTGAGGCAATAGGAGAGCTATCTTTAAATATGGGAAAAACTGCTGTGCGGACAAGGGCAGTGTCTGTGAAGAGTCTGATGTGTGGGTTGGGAGAGAGAACTACTCTCGTGGTTTGCTTGCTGTGCTCTCCCACCGCAGAGGGTTTCAGTTTCCAAAGCATGGCCCAGAAAGGCAAGCCTGCTGGTGGTGTGTTTGAATCTGTTTGCTAGAGCTTGTCCCCCTGTCAGGAGTTAAAATTCCGGTCTGCAAACCAGTAACAGCTGAAAATCCCTTGCTTAGGAGTTAGCAAATCTGTCTTGGAAGAAAGGTAGGAAAGAATTTGCTCTGACGTGTGAATCTCTGCTGTCAAGAACAGTGGAATGGACTCTTGTCACACGTCTCAGCCTCATGTCAACCTGCTTTGAGGTGGTGCAGTGGGTTGGGTGACCTTTTGCAGCCCTGCCCTGCTCAGTGGTGGCATCTGCAGGGTTTGTGTTACTGCTGGGGCAGCAGCAGTTTCTGTGCCAGTTGTTCCTGTGGGAAGCAGGGAACCAGGCCCCTCCATCTAGTTGGATGTGTCTTGTCCTGCCCATCCGGCCTGCTGCTGTGGACCTTGGAAGATGGGTGTTAAATGTGCTGTTTTTCCTTGCAGGGTCTGACGAAGGAAGGTGAGAAGACCAGCTACATCCTGACAAACGGCCTGAAAGAGTCGGAGGCCCACAGGTGGGTGGTCAGCCTGGCCTGAGCCAGGACTTTCCTAGCCCATTGTTTGTGTCCTGCTCCCTGATGGTTTCCTTTTGCTTTCCAGTCTGACGCTGTATGTGGAGCTGGCCTGTAACGGTCTCTTTGGGGCTGGCAAGGGCAGTATGATCGCCCCTCCGGATCCTGACAGGAGGTTCACCCTGAGCAAGGCTGAGCTGGTCATCTTCAACAGGGATGTCTATGAACTGCTGGTGGATCTGGAAATACTTCTGGACATGGCCAAGGTCTGTTAGCTCCTTCTTTTCCCCTCACCCTTTCCACAACTTTATCTCACCTCCTGCTATTCCATGACCTGTCTCCTCCCACCAGGAGGCCCTGGAGGAGCAAATGTTTGCTTCCGCTTCTGTAGCACAAGTGATATTGTCTAGAGTAGGAGGAAACCAAATAGAGGGAAGCCACAGGTGTTTTTTTCATCCACTTCCTGCTCCAAGGCAGGATCTGTTAGGCCAGAGTCCCCTGGGATGGGTGGATGTGTAACCTGGCTTTAGAAGGCACATGAGCAAAGACATAAGGTTGTGTCTGAGAAGCAGGGACACGGTGTTTACCTGGCACTGCTGCAGAGTCAGATGTTGGAAAGAGGTAGCAGGTTCTCCCTGAGGGCGGTGGCTTCTGAGCTGGTACAGAGAGCTGCTCTGTGCCAGAGGGTGTGCCGAGCTCTGAGTCAAGCTCTTAATCACTCCCAACCTCAGCTCCTTGGGGAGGAAAACCAGAGGAGTTTCCAGGCACTGTACACTGCCAACCAGATGGTCAACGTGTGTGATGTTACGGACCCTTCCACCTTCCCTGCTGCCCATGACCTGGCTGCGGCCATCTTCAGCCAGAGGAACGGCGAGAGCCAGCACACCATCCATGCTGTGGGTCACTGCCACATTGACTCTGGTGAGAGCAGCACAGCATTCCCTCTCTGCTGACCTGGAGGCCAGGGTGTGCTGCCCAGGGGGAGCGCTGGCTGGCCTGGGGCTCCAGGCACTGGCTGCTGTGCCCCAAGGGGAGGGAAAGGGACCTCTGTGCTGCTGTACAGCCGGTCTGTCACAGAAGCAGGGGAACGTGTGGCTGACTGGCTCTATTTGGAGCCCTGATGGGGCTGGCGATGAGGGATGAATGACAGACTGGTATCTTCCACCTGTTGGACTTCACTGCTCGATTTCCAGTCCCTGGAGGGATTTCACTTTCTACTGAAAGAATCGTAGAATCACAGACTGGTTTGGATTGGGAGGGACCTTTAAAGCCCATCTAGTCCAACCCCCCTGCACGGAGCAGGGACATCTGCAACTAGAGCAGGTTGCTCAGAGCTCTGGCCAACCTCACCTGGGATGGTTCCAGGGATGGGGCATCGACCACCTCTCTGGGCAATCTGGGCCAGGCTCTCACCACCCTCAGTGTAACAAATTGCTTCCTTCTCTCTAATCTAAATCTCCTTCTTCTAGTTTCAAACCATCACCCCTTGTCCTGTCACAACAGACTTGCTGAAAAGTCTGTCCCCATCTTTCTGACAGGCCTCTTGAAGTCCTGAAAGGGCACAAGAAGGTCTCCCCGGAGCCTTTTCTTCTCCAGGCTGAACAAGCCCAACTCTCTCAGCCTGGCCTCCCAGCAGAGGGGTAGCAGCCCTCTTGTCATTTCTGTGGCCTCCTCTGGCCCTGCTCCAACAAAACAACAGGAGAAGCAGGGCTTGGAGGCTCCAGGCTGTCTCGTGGCACTTAGTGAAAGGACAGCATTTTGCTCTAGCATTTTCCCTGGCTGATCCATGAAAGGCAGCACATCTCCTTCCCCAAAGGAGCCACGTGCCAAGTGGGGCCACCTGTCTGTTCCCGCAGCCTGGCTGTGGCCATATGAGGAGACCATCCGTAAATGCGCTCGGAGCTGGGTCACGGTGGTCCGTCTGATGGAGTGCAACCCGGAGCTCACCTTTGCCTGCTCCCAGGTGAGTGATCTTCCTCTGGGGAGCTCTTCTTCTGCCTGTGGCATGTTGCTTCTTCAGCATGACTCAAAATGAGATGAGGGAGGCCGCTGGAAGCCTCCTGTACAGCTGCAGAGAGGAGGGACATGGGTGTGGAGTGATGTGGTGGGAGCTGAGGCTGGTCTCTGTGTTCTGGCAGGCGCAGCAGTTCGAGTGGGTGCGGAGCTGGTACCCTGGGCTCTACACGCAGATTCAGGACTTTGTGGCGAAGGGGCAGTTCATTCCTGTCGGAGGCACCTGGGTGGAAATGGTGAGAAGCATGGTGAGCCTGGCTCACCACACCCTCCCTGCGCCATCCCTCTGGGAGAACTGCTGAGGCTGAAAGGGGAGAACAGAGACTTTGATGAGCCATGCTGCTTGGTCATGGTCTCCAGGCCCAGAAAACAGCAGCTGGCTGCGGTGTCTAGCCTTGAAAAAACGTGATCCCACTCCCAAATCATCTTGTTCCCTGAGAAAGGAGCTTTGCTCTGGCCTGGCTGAGCTCTGTTCCTCCTTTCACCCTCTGCCAAGGGGGCAAGGAGATCAGATCCTCTGCATGATCTGCTGGGTCAAGATGGTGGTGGATGGGAATGGGCTGTTCCAAGACCTCCCCAGCACCTGCCTTGCTGCATGGACTCCCTCTGCTTTCCCACCAGGATGGGAACCTGCCCAGCGGGGAGTCCATGGTGCGGCAGTTCCTCCAGGGACAGCGGTTCTTCCAGGAGCAGTTTGGCCGGATCTGCTCAGAGGTACTTGCTCTTTTCCAGCACACCTTCCTTGCACACCATCTTCTTCTACCTCTTGTGTGAGAGTCTCTGTGGTTGTGGTGCCTCACCTTGGCCTACTTTTTGCAGCTAAAGTCACGATGAATAAATCTCTACTCCCCCATGTATCCTGGCAGTTCGCACAGGCCCAGGCCTTGGTTATATTGCTTGTAGGTCCCTGGCAGGTGTCTAGATTTACTCCTTGTCTATGTCATCCTCTGTCCCCTCCTCAAGAAGTGCTGAGAGCCTGCCTACCAAGAAACCCTCCACGAGCTCAAGCTGTGGTTTGTGGCCAGTGTGACTCACATGTGTCTCTCTCCCTCTGCCGCTGTTGCCTCTGCTCCCAGTTCTGGCTGCCGGACACGTTTGGATACTCAGCCCAGCTGCCGCAGCTGATGCGTGGCTGTGGGATCAGACGGTTCCTCACGCAGAAGCTCAGCTGGAACCTGGTGAACACCTTCCCGGTGAGTTGTTCTTCCCTTCTTCCCGGGGGATATGTTAGTTGGTTCCACAAGTCAAGCCAGTCCTTTAGCTCAGCTGACACAGGCTCTTCTTCCACAAGCCACCAGTTTATGGTGATAGCAATGTTCTGTCAGGCTTTAGTGGAGAGGAAGAGCATAGTTAGAGATCCTAGCTGAGCCCCTGGCCTACAAATTCCTTCTGCTTCCAGACAGGAAGCTGTGACTTGCATGCAGGTCTAACGGAGAACACACACAGCTTCTTCTCTGCTGTTCCCTGCCCTTGCGGCATTCCCCATCCTTGTGCAACCATCTCCTCACCCTGACCATCAGGGTATCCTGCAACCCCGTGGAGAGGGAGTGAAGGCCCAGTTTGAATCCTTGGGGGGCTCTGAAGTGCCCACCCCTGTGCAATTCCCTGGTGACAGAGGTGCTGGGCTTTGTTTGACAGGGGTTGTGAGGAAGCTCAGGCTTCTAGTGTGCCAGTTCTGTGCTGCTGTGGTTGAAGTGTGCCCTCCATGCACACATTTGTGTGGGAGATAAAGTTTGAGAGCCTTGAAGCACTGAGCTGAGGGTGAATTTCTGTCTTTCTGGTACCAGCATGACCAGAGATTTCCTTTTGGGAACAATGGGGCTGTGCTTTAGCATTTGGCCATATGTGGTACAAGGGATCTGTACAACACTCCACGCTTTCCTTTGGCTCCCCTCCAGCATCACACCTTTTTCTGGGAAGGCATTGATGGTTCCCGAGTCCTGACCCATTTTCCCCCTGGTGATTCCTATGGGTTGCATGGGCGAGTGGAGGAGGTGAGTGAGGTTGCCAGACCTGCATGCAAAGTGCAGTGTGAGCCCCCTGGGGCCAGATCTGAGGCTCCTAGGAGAGGGCACTGCCTGGAAAGGGAGCGGGATAGCTGGCAGCATTGCTGGACAAAGGCTCTTTGGGTGCCTGGCAGTAAATTGCCTGCCTCTGAGACATGTCCATGCCTGATTTTGGCAGTTTGGGCTGGGGAAGAGGGGCGCGACTGGGCTTTGCACCCTAAAGGTTGACCTGGCTTTCTTGTGGAGAGCTGGGGCTGGGTGCCAGGGGATTGCAACTGTCCAAAAATCCCTCTAGATGCTGAAAACGGTCAAGAACAACAAGGACAAAGGACACGTGAACCACAGCGCTTTCCTCTTTGGCTTTGGAGATGGAGGAGGGGGCCCCACGCAGAGGATGCTGGACAGGATGAAGAGAATGAGTGACACGGATGGGCTGCCAAGGTGAGAGGAGAGCTTTCTTCCTTGGTCCTTGCAGGAGCGCTTGCTTTGAGCCAGGCCTGGCCTTCAGCAGCGCCAAAGGAAAGGGTGTGTGAAGGAGGGCAGGAAGCAAACAGGGCGAGGAAGGATTGTCAGGGAGGTAGAGTCTCTTCATCATCAAGAGCTGTAGGAGCAGGTACAAGGGGCAGCCTTGAACTGCTTGTGAGCCCTTGGAGCTGTGGAGTGAGTGGTCAGCCCAGCACTGCTGCCTGGCGGCCAGTCCCTGCCTGGGAAATGTCCAGATCTCTGTGGTGGGCAGCAAGATCAGTGTGGAGTGGCAGAGGGGTAGGAGGAGGTTGAGGGGAACACTGTGTATGGTTGTGTTGAGATTTCTGAGGCCTTGGTTCCGGGACTGTCACTTTTCTGGTCAGGATGCACTTTTAGCTGTGTCACAGGCTTCTCCCCGGCTCATTGCTGTTTGTGTGTCTTTCCTGCAGGGTTCAGATCTCCACTCCTGACCGACTCTTTTCTGCCCTGGAGAAGGAGTCGTCGCAGCTCTACACCTGGGTGGGCGAGCTCTTCCTCGAGCTGCACAACGGCACGTACACCACCCAGGCTCAGGTGACTGTGTGCACAGGATGGGGACTGTGGTCATTCTTGGTTCTCTGCTGCTCAGGTGGCTCCAGGGTTCGGACAGTGCCGCTTAGGTCTCAACAGGGGGAGCCCCCTTGTAGCCAGGACTCCAAAACTGTCTGTCTTTTTTGAAGGGGTGAGGAGGAAGCCTGGACACAGCAGGATCCCCTCAGTCAACAGCTGCCATGTCCTTTGCTTTAGCAGATAGTTGCAGAGCTTGGGTCAAGAGTCAGAAGAGGGGGAGGAAGGTGAGAACAAAGACAGAGGAAGCTTTGTCCTGGGCTGGGAGTTTCAGTTTGATCTGTGGCAAAAAATAACTCCCTGGTAATAGCAAACTCCTACTAATAACCAACCTTCCTGCACTGGAGCTGGGCTTTTGCTGCTGGTGTGAGAGATCCCCTTCCAGCTATCAATTTCATAGAATCATAGAATGTTAGGGGTTGGAAGGGACCTCTGGAGATCATCAAGTCCAACCCCCCTGCCAAGCAGGACCATAGAATCTAGGGCAGGTTACACAGGAACGCATCCAGACGGGTCTTGAAAGTCTTCAGAGGAGACTCCACAACCTGTCTAAGGAGCCCGTTCCAGTGCTCTGTAACCCTCACAGTAAAGAAGTTCTTCCTCATGTTGAGGTGGAACCTCCTGTGCTCTAGCTTGCATCCATTGCCCCTTGTCCTAGCATCTTCCCTGTCCTAAGCATCTTCCTTCTCTCCTTGCTTTGACACCAGATAAAGAAGGAGAATCGGGAGTGTGAGCGAATACTCCATGACGTGGAAGTCCTCAGCACCTTGGCCGTGGCGCAGGATGGCGCGTTCCAGTATCCTGCCAGCCAGCTGCAGCGGCTCTGGAGGTGAGGCCGTAGGGGAGCACCGATGGTACCAGGGGATGATGCGGTGAGGGCTGGGGACTTCAGTGGGAGAGCTGGCTGCTCTTGGGGTGCCACTCCCCATCCCCTACAGCTCCTTGTCCCTGCTTGAGTCTGGGTAGAAATCCTTGCTGTCAGTGCACCAAAATGAGCCTGGACCAGTCGGACCGCTCTGGTGCGGGCAGCTCAGTGTGCTGATGGTGGGAGATGGTCACTTATCAGAGGGGTGACTGAGCACAGCCTGTCTTCATTTGAACTGCTTCTTGACTGAGTGGGAGAGCAGTTGGGACATAGGGACCTCTGCAGTTTCTGTGCTGCAGCGCTGTGTGTGCACGACCCCTTCTCTAAACCAGTCAGGACTTTACCTGGAAAGTGTTTAGTGCTTTGCTTGATGCTTCCATTGGAAGACAGCTCCAAAACCTCGCTGCTCTGCTGCTGGGAGCTTAATTTCTGACCTAAGCTTATTCCTCACCAGTTTTGACTTGTTTGAACTTGTGCAACAATATACCTGGTAGCCCTAAGGGATAAAAAAAATGGTTGTGGTTTACTAAGATGACAGTTGACAGTCCTAAGCATCTTCCCATAAATGGATTTAAAGGATGCTATGGAAACAATCCTTTTCTCTCAAGTGTTGGCTAATAGAGGCAGTAAGGGAACAGTTACTAAGCTTGCCCATTTTGCAAACAGGACTCTGTAAGCCAGAGCAAATCCGGTGTTCTCCCCTGCTTCCTCCCCTGCTTTCTGTTCTAGGTTATTGCTGCTCAACCAATTCCATGATGTGTTGCCAGGCAGCTGCATCCAGCTCGTGGTGGAGGATGCCCTGCAACACTACGCAGGTGAGCAGGGAGTCTGACTAGGAGGGATCTTCTCCGTTGGGTCCTGCCTGCTGGGACTGCAGAGGTTTCCATCCTGTGGGTCCAGCCCATGCAGGCACATGTCTGTAACAGTGCTAACTCATCAGGGAATTGTTAGCCAAGGGATTAAAAAACATCCTGAGTTACTGACTTCCCTGCTTGCTGCTGCCGTGCCAGGTTAGACCCCAGTGGAGGTTTGTTCCTTCCTGCCCACAGGCACTCACGGTAACTTTATTATAGCACTCCGATTTTCCAGTTGAGCTGGCATAGCTCCTTGTAATCTTGTAATAGCAAAGTTAAGGATAATTACAAACTTTAATAACTTACTGATATTAATGATAATTAGTAATTGTAGCTTGAAAGTAGCTAAAGTGTGTGTACGTTGCACGGGAGTGCCAGAAGCTCTCTCAGACTGGCCTGGCTGGATCCAACTGGGAACTTTTTGTTGCTCAGAGATCCGCAGGGCTGGCGCTTGGCTGCAGGAGGAAGCTGTGAAGTCCTTGTGCAAGGAACTGCTGCAGCCCAAGGCAGAGAGCGCTGAGAGCACCCTCGTGTTGAACACTTTGCCCTGGAAACGGACCGAGGTCATCTCCAGGACTGGGCCAGCTGGAACAGAGACTTTAGGTACGTCTAACTCGAGGGAGACTCATGTGTCAGAATTTTTTACAGGGGCAGAGGCAACTAACAAAAAATTACTCTGCCTTTCCCTGCCCTGGGGAGGGTTTACTAACTTGTCAAATTGCTCCTTGGGACTTTATCCCACTTCAAGCTGTTTCTGAACTATGGATGAAGAAGAGGAAGGTATGAAAGGAGGTGGTAGGTCTGATGTGAGAGCAGCAGGGCAGCACAGCACAACTTAGGGTCAGGCCTGGGGCAGGTGTTGGAACAGATGCTCTTTGCTTTTCAGCTCTGGTGACGGTCCCCAGCATGGGCTATGCTCTAGTGAGGGAGCCGTTGCTGCCCCCTCAGCCTGTGGCAGTGAGGAAACAGGTAAGTGCAGTGGGAGTTGTCCTCACGTCGGTGTACCTTGCTCCAGAGGTCGACTGGGGAGAAATCCAGGTGATCCAGCACGCAGCAGCCGGGGCACTGCAAGTGTGGGTCCATGCAATCCACTTCTGTCCTTTCCCCCAAGGAGGATGGCTCCATCACCATGGAGAACGGAGTGATCACAGCCTGCCTGGACACGATGGGGCGTCTGACCTCGCTTCAGCTGGTGGACTCCCAGAGGTGTGTCTGTCACCTGGTTACTGGAACTGGGCCCCTCAAACCTCTCTCAGGTCTTCTCAATGTACGCCCTTCTCACTTGCCAGTTCTTCTTATGCTGTTGTTTCTCTGTTCCACTGTTCCAGAGAGTCAGTCCCAGACGGCTGCTATGCCAACCAGTTTGCACTGTTTGATGATGTTCCCCTGTACTGGGATGCCTGGGATGTGATGGATTATCACTTGGAAACCAGGTAGAGGAACAGCGCAGGCAGCACTTGGGTTTTGACTTTGCTCACTTTCTTCCTTCCCTGTCAGTCGTAGCTGGAACAAAAGCTCTCTAACAGAGCAGTCGCTTCAGGGAAGTGAGTGCCTGCTGCATGGGAGGCTGGACTGGGATTTGGGAACTTGGATCTGAGACCAGCTCTGCCTTTATCTCTTTCTCTAGGAAGCCAATGACAATGCTGCTGAAGCCTCTGGAAGTCACCCTGGCTGGAGGCCTGCGAGGAAGCGCAAGCTTCTCTCTGCAGATTGGGGAAAGCAGCACCTTAACTCAGGAGATCATCCTGGATGCCACGTGCCCGTACCTCCGCTTCCTGACCCAGGTTTGGCCAGCAGCTGCCACATGATACGAACCTCTGTGCTGTGCTCTGCTGTGCAGGCAGAGCCCTGGGGAGCTGAACCTCACATTTCAGTTACCTCCCCCTCCTGTTTTCTTCCCTGGAGCCCCCCACTGCCTGTCCTCTTCTGCCTTAGGGGAAGGCAGCCCAAGGGTGGGGTCCTGAGGGACAGGGGTGGCAGAGAGACCCAGCGCTTCATCTGTGTTCAGACTCCAGTGTGGTTTTATTGTACCTGGTCTGGCCAGGGAAGGACGAGTGCTGCCTCTGCCTGTCAGCCCCCCATGGTGATGTACTTCTGCTACTGCCTTTAGGTTGAGTGGAAGGAGGCTCACAAGTTCCTGAAGGTGGAGTTCCCTGTGCAGGTCCGGAGCACAAACGTCACCTACGAGATCCAGTTTGGACACCTGCAGCGGCCGACGCACTGGAACACATCCTGGGACTGGGCTCGATTTGAGGTGAGAGGAGAGGCAGTCTGATCCCAGGACCGAGCCACTCCTCCTGTGCTGGGGCTGCTTTTGCTCCCAGGCAGTAGCTCTGGGTGGTGAATATGTCCCTTGGTACCTCCTGCAGGTGTGGACTCACAAGTGGCTGGATCTCTCTGAGCACGGCTTTGGGGTGGCACTGCTGAACGACTGCAAATACGGGGCATCAGCCCATGGGAACGTCCTCAGCCTCTCGCTGTGAGTTGGGCTTGGGGTTGGGGTCAGGGTGGAGCTGCAGCAACCTCAGTTGCCTTCTGAGGTGTCTCCTGGAAGTCAAGGCAACGCCTGGTCCTAAACAATCATAGTTAATAAGGAAATAGTCTGGTATTAGCCCAAGTGGCTGGCTGTCATCTGAGAACTTCTGGCTGACTTAACTACAATTGACTAAGATAATGTAATTCCTTTGAGTTATGCTTGTATATAGTTCATGAGAGATTAGATGCATATTTGCATCAAATAATTTTTCTTTTGCTTGCCAAAACATACCCCAGGAGGGTGGGTGGCTCAAGAAGAGGGAAGGAACAGCGATGTTATGGATGTGTATAAAGCTAAGAGGAACTCTGCGTACTTCAGTCTAACTCCCATCAGCCACAAGTTTCACAGGAAAACACCCTTCAGTTTTTTTAGCTTCAGGGTCAGTTTGGTTGTTGCCAGAAAGCAGCAGCATGTTAGTATCCACCTCAGGGCCCAGCCTTGAGGTTGCAGCGGGAGACAGTTTTCTTGTCACGGTGCTCCTCTGGCTCCGCCCTGGGTATTGAGGGTGCTGCTGAGATGCCAGCCTCACCTACCCCTTGTTGCCTTAGGCTGAGAGCGCCCAAGTCCCCCGATGCCACAGCAGACATCACGCAGCACCAGTTCACCTATGCTGTGATGCCTCACCTGGGTGAGTGCTGATGGGCAGAGCTGGGCCTGGGGACGCGCAGGGTGGAGACCCTTGGGGCAAGCGGATCTCTAGCTGTGCATGGGTAGAGGCTCTCTAGAGTTCTTGTGTTTCAGGGTCCTTCCAGGATGCCGGTGTGGTCCAATGTGCCTACAACTTGAATTTTCCCCTCCACGTGGTCCCGGCAAGCTCTGCCCCGTGCCCACCCTGGAGCGCCTTTTCTGTCAGCTCACCTGCAGTTGTGCTGGAGACTGTCAAGCAGGCAAGTCCCTGGGGCAGAAGTGGGGAGGGCAGACAGGTGAAGCTGTGGTTGTTGAGCATCGCTTGCTCCTTCCCCCTCACTGGGTGACAGGCAGGCTCAGCTGAGCAGACAGAGTGATCCCTCTGGTTTGCATGTTCTGCGAGGTGAGGACATGAGGGGGTTCACGCCCCTCACTCCCTGCCCAGGCAGGCACTTGCACCAGGGAGCATGGAAAGCAGCTCTAAGCAGCCCTGTGGAGAAGGACGTGGGAGTCCTGCTGGACAACAAGCTGCCCACGAGCCAGCGATGGGGCCTTCATGGCCAAGAATGCCGGTGGGCTCCTGGGGTGCATTCAGAGGAGTATGGTCAGCAGGTCAAGGGAGGTTCTTCTCTCCCTCTGCTCTGCCCTGCTGAGGCCACCTCTGGAGTCCTGTGTCCAGTGCTGGGCTCCCCAGTTCAAGAGAGACAAGGAACTACTGGAGAGAGTCCAGTGGAGGTTGTGAAGATGCTGAGAGGACTGGAGCAACTCTGTGCGGAGGAAAGGCTGAGAGCCCTGGGGCTGCTGAGCTGCAGAAGAGAAGCCTCAGAGGGGATCTGATCAATGCTGATCAGTAGCTAAAGGGCAGGGGGCAAGAGGATGGGGCCAGACTCTTGTCAGTGGTGCCCAGTGACAGGACAAGGGGCAACAGGCAGAAACTGGAACCCAGGAGGTTCTATCTGACTGGGAGGAGAAACTTGTTTGGTGTGAGGGTGTTGGAGCCTGGCCCGGGCTGCCCAGAGACATTGTGGAGTGTCCTTCTCTGGAGAGATTCTCTGCTCTGGGTGACCTGCTGGAGCAGGGGGATTGGACGAGGTGATCTCCAGAGGTCCCTTCCAACCCACACCACGTTGTACATGGGTACTGCAGCCGCAGTCGTTATGCTGCACTGCAGCAGGTCAGGAACACAGGCAGAGCCGCTTCACCAGGGTTGGGCTGTACCCTGAGAGGTAGGAGATGATGCATTTGTCTGAGTCTCACTTGTCTGAACGCCCCCAAAGGCTGAGGACAGACCCGAAGCCGTGGTGGTTCGGCTGTACGAGGCACATGGCAGCACGGTTGTCACCTGGCTCCAGACCTCCCTCCCTGTAAAGGAGGCGATGCTGTAAGTCCGTGTTGGAGGGCTGGGTGCCTGTGGGGATGGAGATCAGATGCATCAGCCTCACCCGCTATTTTCTTCCTCAGCTGTGACCTCCTGGAGCGGCCGGCTGCGCAGGGCTGCCTGCCGCTGGAGCCGCAGGGTGTGAGGCTCTCCTTCACACCCTTCCATGTGCTCTCAGTCCTCTTCGTCTTGAGGCAGTGACACCATCCGTCACCTTTGCTAATGCTGTGGCAACCTGGGCCACACAGTGAGCTTAAATTGCAGCTGAGGCTTCCCCAATCCCAAGAGCTGTGCAAGGAGGCAGGGTTACAGGAAAAGGCCCCCTACCCAGCAGCACTCTGGAACAACCATGTTCTTCAGGAAAGGAGGATAGTTGCCCCCAGCCTACCCAGGGAAGGAGGGCCCCAGTGAGTTCCCAGCTTGCTGATGCGTGGGTGAGGTTGTGGGACAGGCTGGCTGGCCCCGGCACGGAATCTGCTCCAACCCCGGGGTGTTTGGGGAGCAGCAGCTTTCCACAGTGGCTCCTGTGTCTTGGCCTTCATCTTGTCCGGACTGTAGCAGTGAGTGTGATGACACACTACAGTCATTCCCCTCTCCCTTTGCTTGCCTCTGGCACTGTCCTTGCAGAAGGGGAACACAAGTAAAGAGAATTACATGGAAACAAGCTCCAGCCTGTTTTCTTAACTTATTCCCAGATAACTGCACTGGTCTGTCTCCTCCCAGGGGCTCTGATGCAGCTGCTGCTCTCAGCATCATCCTCAGCAGGATCTCACTCCTGGGACTGGGGAGGCAGAGCTAACCTCTATTCTGGAGGGGCAAGGTGGAGGGGAAGCCTGCTCCCACCATCTAGGGAAGAGGCTGGGTACAGAGGGGTTATCTTAGCACAAGGCGGCGTGCACAGTGATTTCTACACAAAAATACTTTATTAGCTAAAAACAGTGATCCAAGCAGCAGCCAGAAAGGGAAGAGGGGATCCACTTTTAGGCAGAGGGAGGGGTCAGAGTCCAGCACAATGTGTGGTCCATGGCCCTTATCCCCCCCTCAAATGCCCAGGGACAGCAGGAGAACGCTGGATAAATCAACTCCATCACCAAGCCCAGCTTCTTCTCCCCACACTGGCAGGATGCAGCAGTAGCAAGCGGGTGGGGGCAGAGCAGCCCTGTTTCTCCTCAGCACTAACCCAGGCCCCTGGCCAGGCTCTCCCTGAGCATTTTTTGCTGCAGTTAAAATGCTGTGTGCAGCACTCAGATGGCAGGAGCTGCACCTGGAAGATGGAAACGAGAAGTTGGAGGGTGCAGGGTGCCTGGTTCTGCTCCACAAAGCTCCTCTCCTGCCTTTTGGCACCCTCTTAGTCCCCTTGACACAAGGGAGAGCTCCCACAGCCCCCGCGTCTGTGTTCGAAAGCCACGGGAACTGCCGGCCTCACCTCTGCCCTTGCGCACAGATATCCGGAGGCTTCTTCGGGCTTTGACCGGTGCCTCAGGCTCGGACACAGCTGGAGCAGTGGTTGCTTTCCTCCTCCCGTGAGCACGTCCCTTCCTCGGCCGCTCAGCCACCCCCTCCTCCTCCTCGGGTGACTTCAGGGGTTTCGCTGCAGCCCGGGTACGCCGTTTTGAGGTGCGCATGGGGACCTGGGTGGACGTCAGAGCTGCAGCTTACCAGCAGAAGTGTGCTTGGACCACCAGATGATGAGAAAGTCCAGGTAGGAGCCCCACTGTGAATTTGGGAGCAGCCTGAGCAAGGCCCAGGGAATATGGCAGCCTCTAGACCCAGCAGGAGCCACAACCAAAAAACTTACCTTGGGGGTTGGAGCCTCGGGATCTGCCTTCAGCTGAGTGTGCTTCTTGCGGGATATCTGCCCTGTGTGAGGAGACGTGCCCAGGTTAGGCAAGGTGAGGAGGAGATGGGGCAGAGAGCGTCTGCGCCACAAGGGACAGGCACAGTGACCAGTAAGGGATGCTCTCCCGGCTGATGGGTGCTCAGGAATTGGCACTGGGGTAGAGGAATGGCTTGAGGAGGCTTCTGTCCTCCCCCAGAGATTCCCCTCCCTCCCAAAACACAGTTCGGTTCAGACTTGCAGCCCCAGGGAGAGCACACCCTCCTGCTCCCAGCCTGCCATGGGGAAGAGGATGTAGGTGCTAGCTTGGGAAAGCACCCTGCAAGGTGCCCAGGCAGCTGGGTGTGCTGATAAGAAGCCTTGGGTACAGCGGGCTCCATCCCCCAGTGCTGCCGGCCCTCACAGGCCCATCAGCACCCCAGGGAGATGGGCTTTGCTTCTGCCTTTGCCCCTGAAAGCACAGGGCTTCCTGGGCTCCAGCCGTCCCGGAGCAAGAGTGGGTCCTGCAGGGAGAAGAGCAGACACTCACCTTTGGGAGCCATGGGGCCAGGCTCTCCCTGCAAGGAAGGTGACAGAGCGTTGGCTGGGGCACAGTCACTCTGCAGGTAGCAGCAGCAGAATCCGTGCCCCTTCTCCACCCCGCAGGCAAGACAGCGAGAGGTAAACAGCCACGTTTCCCCAGGAACCGGGGGAGTTGAGTCTGGCTTGCTCTGCCTGCCCTGTGCCTCAGGGACTCTCCCTTCAGCCTCTGCTCCTTCCGCAAGGCCCCACCACAACACCTCATCCAGACATGGGGCACAGGAGGGAGGAACAGGGCTGCCAGACCACCTGAGCCCCCTGTTCCTGCCATCAGCCCCTCTGCTCCAGACTGCCTGCCATCCCTTGGCCACCTGGCCACTGCATGAAGGGTCCTTGTCACCTCTACGTCCAGCAGTCACATCAGCCTGGTAGAGAGGGAGACCCCCCAGCAACGCAGTGTAATGCTGGGGGGAATCTCGGGAAGCAGAAAATGGGCTGGTGTCACCTTGGACGAGTGGTTTGGGGCCACCCAGCCCCAGACAGCGACCCCAGGCTCCTACCTGGAACCACACGGTCCTGCCGTTGCGGTCACGCAGGGAGCTCATGCCAGGCACCAAGTAACACTGCAGCCAGTTCTTGAACGCAGCATAGTTATCCGAGTGATCTGGGTGCAAGAGGTTTTTCTCTGGGAAGGGAAAGAGGGAAAGGATGGAATTAGAGAGAAATCAGTGACCGTGGTGGCGGGGTGCCCTCCCAAGCCTCCTGCTGCTGGGAATGCAAAGCCCAGGCCTCCACACCACCCCCCATTGTCCCTGGCTCCCTGTCCTGTTGCCTCACCCACTGCAATGACCTCCATGGGCACGGTGTGGCATAGCTCTAGGAGATCTGGGTTCTCCCGCATCAGCTTCAGCTTCTTGCTCAGTGTCAGGGAAGGATTCTGCAGGGGTGGAGAAGGGAAGTCACCTGCCAACCACCCCAGCCTCCTCGGGGTCTCTCCTCCCCACCAGCAGCCAAAATCCCTCCTGAGGCTGGGCTGCTGCACTCCCAGCCATGTGCCAGCCATGAGCTCACCCAGTTGTGGACTTTGAACTGTGCATTAGTGCATTCCCCACAGCTGCAAAAACATGAAACAGGAACACTAGCAGTTTGTAAAAACAGCCCTCAAGCTGCACGGTTTTTTTTCAGCCTCTTTTAAAATAGCCACCTCCTCTCCCTGGAGGCCACGAGATGGTCCCTGGGCTCTACTGCAGCCTTCCCCAGAGATTTTCCGTTTGCGAGGTGTTTGTTTCCCTCGCTCCTTCCTCTTCACTCACCCCAAAAATACATCCTGAGGGCAGAAGCTGGGCACAGCTGGGCACCAGCGCAGCACACGGGCGTGTGCCTGGGGAGCTGCCACAGCTCGTCACCCCGGCCACGTGCGAACGAGCGCCGCACATGTGAGGTTACAGAACTGCTGCGCCCCACTTGCTGCTCCATTGGAGGAGCAGACATGCTCAGACATGGCTGTTCATGGCAAAGGTCGGTAAAAAGTTTGAGAAGGATCCTGCACAGCAGATGTTGTAGTTGTGAAGGGAACACACCTGCCATCGGGTTGGGAAAGACTCAGAGCAGCAAATCCTGCCTGACAGCGGTGTGGGCAGGGGCTGTGTGAGATCTGCAAGGGCCGCATGATGATGTTCTGCCCCATCAGAGCGAGGAACTAAACACGAACTGAAAGTGGCCCTGAATCCTGGCCTGGAACAAGCCCAAAACAGCATATCTGAAGCAGAGCTTTGCACCCAGCAAAGCTCCAAATGGAGCCAGAGCTGGGCAGCCAGCTGAGCCCAGACTTGGGGCTGAAAGCAAACTGAACCACCTCCACTTCTGCTGAGCCCAAACTCAAATCAGGAACGTTTCTCAGCTCAGTTCAGCTCCCTGCATGGAAAACTCCTGGGACCCCAGGGAGCTTCTGTGATGTCCCAGACAAACCAATCCTCAGTAAAGTGTCTGTCTGGAAGGCTGCCCCTTTCTGAGCCTGCAAATGCTCAGGGTTATTCCCCACCTTCTTCCTTGCCTGCTCCTGATCCTTCAGGGCCTCCAGCACAGTCCGAGCCTTTTCAAAGGGAGGGATCTTCAACCTGAGAGAGGCCATCCGTTACACACACGCCCGAACTCTCGGTGCTGGCACTCGCCCGTGCCGACCAGGCGAGGAGGCCCAGCTGGCTCAGCCGAGGAGCCATCAAGCTCTGGGGACCAACCTCCAGGGTAAGCCTGCGGATGCTCAGCCCACCTTACCTGTACAGGATCTCAGCACGGAGGTAATTGCCAATTCCGTTGAAAAACTTCTGGTTTAAGAGGGCCTCGCAGATGGGCTTGTCAAAAGCCTTGTCGTCGAGGTTCTTCAGCACGTTCTCCCTGCACGGGGAGTCCGGAATGTAAAAAAACGCAGTCGAAGCAAAGCCGGGGGGGCCCTTCCCTCGGGCCCGGCCGTGGCCGGCAGGGCTGGTGGCCACTCACCTGAAAGCCTGGTACTCGGTGAGGACGCAGGGCCCGCGGTCTGGCTGCCAGGCGTCGCCCAGCCGCCACGACCCGAAGCGCCGGGCGTCGACGAAGCAGAGGGCGCGGGGGGGGGTTTCGCCGGTGAGGAAGCGGAGGTGGGCATGGCGGGGCAGCTGGGCGGCGGGGCACAGCCGGAAGGAGCCCGACATGCCGAAGCGGAAGACGAGGTGCTGGGGCTCGCCGGGGCCCAGCGGGGCCAGCGTCAGCCGCA
>VZZY01007397.1:0-24167 GCA_013400335.1 Eurystomus gularis
TTCCCTCAGCTGCTCCTTATAGGCCTTATTCTCTTGTTTGCTTGTGTCTCATCAATCTGCTAATCCAATCAATCTGTGTAATCACTCTGCTTTTGATTTTAAGCATCACTGCCCTCAGAATATTAGGAATTTATAAATATCAACTAGTTGCGATTTTGCCAAGAACTTAAGTGTTCCAGTTCTCGGCAAACAAACTCAAGACAGACAGGCACACTTACCTGTTGCTCTGCTTCTTTCAGTATTGCTTCTTTCTCCTTCACTCTCTGCACAAACTGTTGTCTCATCTCCTCCTCTTTCCTTTGCAGCTCAAGGTACAACTCGTGCCTCTTTGCCTCATAGGCTTCCTGTAGACTGAAGTCCAAAAATGTCAGCAAGTCTCCAGCACGCTGCTTTATTCAATGCGGAAAACCAACAATCTGGAACATTATTTAAACAATTAATATTCATCTGAAATACTAATTTCTACAGTTCCTCACATAAAAATTCATAAACAAACCTAACCAGAAGCAAGCATTTTTCTCAAGTTTTATTTAAGTAAACCACCCTGAGTAAAATTATTTATGCTAACAGCTCCTGGGCAATTTACATTTCAAAGTAAACACAGAACTTTAGGAATCTCTAATGTACTAAAAGACTTGAGCTACAACTTTCTGCCGCCAACATACATAACCTTGCTCTTTATCTTACTCATTAATAAGACACCAAAATTCCCAGAAAAATCGCCCAAAATTTCCACATTGTAAAACCTCAGTCTTAAAATAGAACATTACAAAAACAATGCATCTGGAGCATTAACACAACTAGCAAACTGATTATTCCTATATGAAAAATAAGGATAATAACAGGACTTTCAAAATACATAGCACTCTTTATGTAATGTCACAATTCAAATACAGCAGTTACATTAATATAGAATAAATACAATTTCCTAAGCAGTTCAGCATCCGAAAGATAGGGTTACTTTCTAACATGCATCAGCCAAAACCTCAAGACTGCTTGTTTTTTCCTGAATCCTCTCTCCCAGAAGCTAATACACTGCATACATACTACATTTATATTTGAAATTATACATGAGGTGCAAATTAGTTCAGATCATTGAGTAAATATTTGGCAACAGAACAAAACAGCAAGTTATTAAAACATTTTCTTTACTTGTAAATCGATGCCTGCCTTCCCTTTTTTGCTTTTACAAAAAATTTTACTCTACTAGACATTTCAGTACACAACACTTTTTTTTTTTTTTCTCCAAACAACAAGTACTTGAAATTGAGAAACCTCTTTCATACCAAAGCATATCACAGCAAATTAAAAGCTGCTGGTAATTTATTCATATTGTACCAGAGGTTTGACATTTTCATGGTCTATACTACCACAGCGATCACCACAGTGCTGGCAGCAAAAGTTCTGCTTTTCTTGGAAAAAGGAATGGAGCTTGGACACAGGTGTATCTCGTACACCAAGGAGTACACTCCCTTTGAAAAGCATACCTGCTTAATCACTCAAGTTCTCCCAACAAAACATTTACCTCAAACTTCTCTAAGTCACAAGATTCCAGAGATGCAGAGTTGGTGGATCAAAGCCGTGCTAATGGCTACTGCAAAAACAAAAGGATCTCTCCAGTGTCGTGTAGGACATTGGGCTTATGAACAGACCAAAACATGGATAATGTTCCAGCTCTCTATTCTAGGGCTATTGTCTCACACCATTCATCTCTTCTAACACTTGCTGAGGGGTGACCAGTCAGTTCCCAGCTACCATAAGTTACTGTATGATACCAAAGTACTGAGATACTTTGCCAGGTATCTCAGGCCTTCCAGTCTGACGTATAATAAATATATACATATATCAAATATTTAAATTTGCTTTACCTTTTTAATACACATACATATTTTTGTACCAGTTTTTGTCTCATCTTTTATTGTTTCTATCAAAACAGTTTATAAATGGAAAGACTTACAAAAAGGGACATCAAAAAACTTAATTATTTACAGCAGCAGTAAGCTTAAACAGCTCTCTTCTATATTTAAATTTACGATGACCGGACAGTTTCCCAACCCTAAAGTTTCTCATCTGTATTCAAAATACAATCTAAGGTGAGAGAAGAATCATCTTGAAATAGCACATGCAGACTTAATATTTGTAAGATCTCAAGGTCAGAGCACTTTTCCTGTTCTATTTTACTGGAAGAATACATTGCAACAAACCAAATTCAGAAAAAAAAACTCTGGCTTGTTTTTTTGTTTGGTTGGTTTTCATCAGCTGTGAAGTAACTTAGGTCATCCTGAAGCTGTATCTACCACATGAAAAAAGGGCATGGTTTTCACACAGGTACATTCATTTGCACAATCTTTAAGTTCAGACAGCATATGTAATAACATCAGAGCTACAGCACAGGTTTGTCAAGTGCCAGTGATCTCACTGTACACGCTTTGGGGCCCTGTGTCAGTTCTCCAAGCTAACATCCTGCCTTTGGGTGCTATAAAGCCGCTAGAGCAAGTGTTAGACTAAACTAATTTGCTGCAATCACACCTTCATTTCATTATGTGGACATTTTTAGACTCAGCCTAAGTGTATCAGGTAAAAGAAATTTTGTCTTGAAATTAGTAAAAGACTAATTTTGAAGACACTGGATTTACTAAGTAATCAAATTACACTATTTTTAAAACCCCCCTTCCCCTGGACTCAATTGTTCTGGCAGTGACAAAGACAAAATTAAACCAAACTTTCCTCTTCTGTGTTTGGCATATCAGCAACATAATCATCCAAAGAGTCTTTGGTTTTAGGAGGTTTGGGGAGAAGGGGAAAATAGTTCACCAGATCTCAAGCCAATCCTTTCAACATTACTGCATCCATTGCTCACCGTAAAACACTTTTCAGTTTACCTGAAGACTGGTTTCACTGCTTCTCGCATATACCTTTCTACAGAAGTGTTGCTGTGACATACAGTTTTTCTATCTGCACAAGACTTAGAATATGGAAGCCTAAATATAATGATGCAAATCAAACATGCTATGTTCATAAATAAAGACTCTAACTGAAGTGAATTCAACTATCAGTGGAACACAACGTTTATGCGCTTTGAACAACACAGATATTTACACAATATTTTACAGTTTTTTCATTTAAATTTTAAAAAGCTTTCAAATTTGAATATTACACTTGTAACTTTTTGCATAACTTTTGACTATCAATTAAGGTATATCAGAAAAACTAGAAAATTTAAAATTAACTAGTGGCAGGTATTTTTAGCATGGTCCCTTCACTCAGTGAACTACGTAAGTTGATATTAAGCAACACTAAGGATCTGGTAGACCTAAATAATTACCGTTTTCCCAGTGGAGGCATGAAAAACTGATCTTTTGGATGTGGTTCAGTCGTAGTGTAAGGAGGTTAAAATATTTAGCTCAAATGCAAAGGTCTGCAGCTGGTCAGATGAACTCCATTCCCAAGTGACTTCTTAAGGAAGTCTCACAGGCTTTCAGATACTAGGTTTTCTTCCTTAGAAAAGACAACTAGGGTTATATCAACCCTCCTCTACATGTAAACTTATTAATGTTATTGAAACCCTCCTGGTTGTCTGTCATCATCCTCAAAACAGACTGAAAAATAAACATGTTTTTGTTCAAGAACTGCAAGGTCTGAATATCCCAGTTTCAGGGAGAAATAAAGCATGGACTTTATGATTGCTCACATATTGAAAAACTGAGATGTTTATGTTACAATTGTTTACCTGCAATTCTGATGAAGAACAAATTGTAATTATGAACAGAGGAAAAAAAACTAAACAAGAGAATTATTAACATCAGAGAATCCAAATATGCAAGCATACAACAGCCTGAATATCCCTCTTTGGCTTTTTTCAACAGACCCTTACCTACTAGTTTTCTTCTTTCAAAACAGGAATATCCCGTTAAGCAACAACATAGCTTAGATTGGAAAATGGACTTAGAAAATGTCCAACTTCAAAACAATAGTAATCCTCTCCTCCCTTGCAAACATCTAAACTCACTAGGTGTGTATATATTTAGAAGCTTGTTTGGCTGGAAGCACTCTTCGTGTCTAGATTTCTGTTTTCAACTATCCTCAATTTTTCCATTTGGGACATCTCAGCGATTATCTCATGTTGAGACTGACCTGAAACTAGGAATTCATGTTCCTAACGGACATAATTGGACCATCAAAATGGTGGGGCTAGACTAGCCACACAAAAAAGGTCTATCTTTACTTTTCAACAAGAAAGAAATGCAAATACCAATCTTAAGTATTAATAAATGATAATAAAAGCACTTCCTGGATTTTACATCCAACAATACTGCTTCAAACGCCTAAACCATCCCTCAAATACTCTGCTGTCCATTGACTTCATTACGTAAACTTTACCATAATAGGCTTTCCAAGCCCATTCCTGATTGGCTGCTTTTCATGGCTTGGAAACCAAATGGAACCTATATGATTAGTCTTAGCCTTAGTTCATAGAATCATAGAATGGTTTGGGTTGGAAGGATGGTATCCCGTTTATTCCCTGAAGCACCATACAGTGGATTGTTCATTTTAAAAGTGGTTTGCCACATGTTATATTTTAATCTGATATGGTACATACATGACTGTAATTCTCATGACCTTTTGGAATAATACCCCACTGTAAGACTGAACCCTTCATAAAAAAGTTTTATATATCATTTTTGAAGGTATATGAAGAAGATTAAGTAAGTTCCCAATTACCCATTAAGTTAAGTTACCCAATTATTGTCACTCCATTAAAATAAATAATGGTTTGATAAAAAGCCAGTACAAACCAGGCATCCTGAAAGCAGCAGAATTAATAACCAAAATTCCTATGGATGATTGTATGTCTTATTCTCTTAATGACAGCAATATTTAAAACATAATCTTTAAATGTGCCTTGACATTGAGACTTCAGAAAGAAGTGCCCACTTCCAGCACCTTCCTTGGTCACGTTAGCCTTATTTAGTTATTATTTTTTGAACAATATATAAAATAGACCTAGTCAAACTTAAAGAAATGCTTCTCCATCAACATTCTATGAGTTACAGTAACCGCAACTATCTTAGAACTTCTGTGCAAAGTGCAGGTGAAAGCAAAGAATTTAAGCCACTAGAAACAACTATTTGGAGGGAAACCATTTTAAAAGTCATTTATTTTTACCAGAACAGAATGGGTAAAGACTGTCTGATCACTAAGTAAAACAAGAAGTAAACAAATCAGTTGGTTCAAAGCACCAGAAACTGTTTTTAATGCAAAGTCATATTTTGTTTTCATGTCTGGTTTAAGTCAGTATTTCTCACCATGACTATGCAATAATAGCACTTTGCTAAACCATGAAGGCTGGAACAACTCGTGAAGAGTCTGTTCTTCCCCATCAGTATTCTAACAACTTACAAGATACAGTCCCATGCATAAAATGACCAAAGGAAGTTGGAAGAGGGAGAAGGAGATGACAGAACTGGAAACAGAAGATTAAACAAACGAGACATAGACATCATAAATACCTCCTGCAGAAAGCTGCTTTGCTATACCAAACAACCGAGTGTCTCCAACCCTCTGCTTAATTTTCCTTTGGAATGCTCTACTGACTTCCTACCATCCAGCAAGAGATTTCCTGACCTGAAAAGGCTAGACATTTGTTATTTTGGCAGATCATGTAGGAAGCCAACAGTGTAACCAACGATTTTGTAAAGTTTTAGCTTCAGGTCCTCCTGACCTTTGAGTCCAACTAACCCATTGCTCAGCTTCAGACCCTACTAAGAGAGAAAGTAAACCAGCATGCTAACATATTATGAAAGCAATTAAAAAGCCATAAAGTGCATGTATCCAAAGAAAATTGTCATTCTCCATGACAGAAATTAAAATCTCCAGGTTTATTCTAAACAAGAAAGATTTCAGAAATACAACAAGCTTTAATGCCGTTAAAAGCAATGATCATATAATCCCATAATACTTCTCCAGGAAGCTAACTGAATGAACAGCTACATACTTTCTCTGATTAAAAACCACAACAATTCTTTCCCTCTTAGAAACCTATAGTTTGTATGAACCCTGCTCTGTATTGGGTTGATACAGTCAAATGTGAAGGGAATGCAAGCTAAAAACAAGTGCTGCACATGAAGTCCTTTACCTGACTGGTTTGTTCTCAGGGTCCATGTCTCTGAAGCCCATCTCTTCCAGTCTGCAGCGTCTGTACAGCTCATAATGTCGTGCATGAGTCTGCTCTCTTAAGTCTTCCATATTTGTGCAAAGAAGCATCTCGCGAAGCTTTATGAAGTCACAGTGGTTCTCATTTTCCACTAATCAGTTAAAAGAGGAAGATTTTATTATTATGCACAAGTAGCAAAATTGTCAGAATATATTTTAAATAGTGTTGAGATGCATTTATTTTGTTTACTAATTATATTTCCAGGAAAATGTATCTCATTGTTTATTAAACCTCTTAAAAGTATTTACAATTTCTAATATGCACATTGAAGCACTAACAGTAAGTACTAGTGAATATGTTCCAACACATACTGATTTCCTGTTTGAGTTGAAAAATGATAAATTTCTCTCTTGGGCACTGCCATAATACTGACCTACCCAAATATTACATATACCATCTCATAGCTTGATTCCAGGGATACATCAGTGCTGATGAAACTACTAGCTAGCGCACACCTCCTGTATTAACTGCTGAACTCCATAAACTGTTGATTCAAAACACAATCAATACAGCGTCAGTGGATAACACTAGCCCCTTTTAGTACTGGTGAATTTTACACTTCAACAGCAACAAAAATCTCATTAAAAGACCTCTGAGAATTCATTTACCTTGTACAATGCCCCAAGGGTACTGACGAGCTCTCACCGTTTTGTTTCCAATTTTCACCTCTTTAGTACTTCCTACTACAGCAAATGGCAAATGTCCCTGTAAAAGTCACCACCAATACAGTCTTATCTCTCAGTATTCTTACCTCAGAACTGAAAAGCAACCACTTCAGAAATAAATTAAGGGGGAGAAAAACACCATTTCAAGAAAAGCCAACACCAAAAACCGCTTTGAAGAGATCAGTAGCTAGCAAACTACTGAGAGAAAGGTCAAGCTATGATAACAACACTAGGAGGAGCAGCTGATGGGTGTTTTGCCAATTCAGAGGAACCTAGACATGCTGGAGAAACAGGGCAACAGGAATCTCAAGAAGTTCAAATGAGAGCAATGCCAAGTCCTGTATGTCAGGAAGAATAATCTCATGCTCCAGCACATGCTGGGGGCCGACTGTCTGGAAAGGCACTTTGTTAAAAAAGACATGTCCCCTTATTCCCAGGGGACAACAGGTTGGACCTGATTCAGCAGGTTTGCCCCAGTGGCAAAGGTGGCCAACTACATCCTGTGCTGCACTAGGAAGACTATCAGCAGTAAATAGAAAGCTAGTCTAGAACATATCCCTCTGATCCACAATCAGCCAGAGTTCATATCCCCAGTAATAGCCATGCAACAACCACAGGTTTGAACCCAAGGTATGACTACTGCTGTGGGCTTGGCCAAATGGCCAGAGATAAAGGCTGGGTACTGACTGTCTGTGTGCTGACCCACCACAACTGACCAAATTTAAAAAAAAAAAAAAAATCATTAACTGGGAGACCTTAGAGTGGTCTTCCAGTTCTTAAAGGGGACCTACAGGAAAGATGGAGAGGGACTCTTTATCAGGGACTATAGTGATATGATGAGGGGTAACGGTTTCTAACTGAAACAGCATAGATTTACATTAGATTTAAGGAAGATGTTCTTCACTGTGAGAGTAGTGAGACATTGGAACAGGTTGCCCAGAGAAGCTGTGGAAGCTCTCTCCCTGGAAGTGTTCAAGACCATGTTGGATGGGGCTCTGAGCAACCTGGTCTAGTGGAAGGTGTCCCTGCCCATGGAAGAGAGGCTGGAACTAGATGACCTTTAACGTCCCTTCCAACAAAAATCACTCTATGATAACTCACTAGCAGAGCTTGAAAGGGGTAAGTAACAGACCACAATCTTTCTCCACAGCAGCAGGAGCTGTTACTGAATGCCACCTGCACATCCTCACTCCCTGGCACAACTGACAGAGGTTGGGACTGCAGAGTCATACACTTCAGGATACTGGCTCCACCTACCTACTTTCAAACCCCAGCACATGCAAGCATAAATTCATGTGCGTCTCCCAACACAGATACATGAACAGCAAATACAGACAGAGTGCTCAAAAGTAGCTTCACAAGCTTAGTTGAAGCTGGCAGATAATCCTGGGAGGATCTGAAAGGACAACAGCAAAAGAGCCAGAATTGTATCTGACTTCTTAATCTCCAGAGAAAATTTGTCCTAATTTCAAATGAAAGTACTAAACAAAAGGAAAAAGCAGATGGAAGACTTGCTATCATAAAGACTAAAGAAAATTAGAGAAATGAGGCACTTGAATATCTTCCCTAACAGATGTAAGGTAGTATTCACTGAGGAAAGGAGCAAAGGCAACCTGTCCATCTATGTTAGTAATTATATATTAATTATCCATAAATTAGTAAAAGTATTTATGAGTTAAAACCTCTTTTCTGTTGCTGAGACAGAGAAGAAAAAGCTTCCTAAAACAAGTGTTATCAACAGCAGAAGGACAGAAAGATCTGCGAGTAGGAAGTAAAACCACAAAACATACAAGCTTTTTAAGGAGAGAGAAAAATAAACAGAATTGTTACACACAAACTTAGATGCCTCAAGATAATGGTGAAAGAACAGGCATGAATCAACTTTACAGAGTAATGCTTTACTCCTGAAGTATCAATGTTTTTGTCATTTACTTACATTCATGATGGTATTAATTTCAGAAACAGTTTCATCATCAGTTGGAAACTGGTATATCTGGACGCCATTACTAACTAATTCGCTCATTATTTTGTTCTTGAAATTCTGTAGTTCAGTTTTAGAAATGCCATCTGCTTTGCCTATAACTGGTATAATGTTCACCTGTTAATGATACAAATTTTATGAAATATGTAAGAATTCCATTTTGAGGTGACTTCTTTTATAAATTAAATTGTTTGGTGACAAGCTCTTTAAAACTTCCCTCACAGTCTAAACTTTTCCATCAATTGATAAGAAAGCTTCACAAACAATGAAAAATACATTTACTGGCAGCACTTAACAAAATAACAACAGATTATTTAATAGACTCCCTTAAAATTGATTCTGAGAAAAGAACAAGGAAGGAGGTCTCATACACTGAAGTACTCAAAAGAACAGCAACACCTTATTAACTAGATGACATTAAGTTTTTATATCTCTGCTAAAAAAAAAAAAAAGAGAACCAGATTGTTTTAGTTTATAGCACTGGGGGACATGGTTCGGGTGTTAAATGAAATTTGAGAGTTTAAATACACAAAAAAATGGAAGCTGGCTACCAAACCCTGCCTAACCCTGAGCCTCTTCTTTGGATTCCTTTCAGCTACAACATCTTGTTCACCTCACCACTACAGCAAAGAGTTTCTCAAGTACCTGCTGCAAGCAGAGGAATGAGGAAGACAGAAGAATCTTGCTTAGCAGTCTTTACACTAATTATTCAGAACTCGAAGTTCCATTCCACTAAACTGCCCTGTTTCCTAAAATAGTCATGTCAGTAACTTAGGAAGGTAGTAAATGTCAAATTTTTCTTACAAGCACTGTCAGCACTCCCAAAACATGCATTTTTCAGAAACCAGAGACAAAGAATCAATGCTAATGTCTGAATATTTTGGAAGACCAATATAAATAATTCTTCCAGATTCCAGAATAAGAGAGTTCTACAGAGCTGCTTGATCACAGATACAAAAAGGAAGGAGAAACACACACCCAACACCCCCCCCCAAAAAAACCCTCGCTCACATTCTTTTTATTCTGAATATTCTGCCTGAATGGAAATGCCTAAGCATGGAATCTCAAGAATGGATTCAAAATGGATGTTTTTTAAAATAAGACTTCTGTTTTAAGCAAAATGCCCAAATGAAAAAAGCATGCCAACTCCAAAGTATGATTTCTAAGATAAAATAAAATGCTGATTTTTTTTTTTCATAACTTAGTTAATTTAGGGCTGTATAGACAATCTATTACACCTAGGAGTAATTTACAGCTTCAATCAAATTAGCTGAAGGACATCAATTTAGGTTTTCTATCATATAGCTTTAAAAATGGATGGAACACAGAGTTCTCAGCATTAAACTAATCTTTACTCTGTCTTTTCAACATGAAATTTTTTCAAGCACTCATTAATTAGAAGATAATTTCTTAGATCATGAATAGCAGAAAAAGACTGCTGAGGAGACCAGTAACAAAAGAAAAGCAAAACCACCAGAAACTGTGATTGTAGCTATCAACATCGACATTAAATCACAACCATTATATTAAAATTTAAAAGCTGGCTTTTGATAAGCAACAAAAAAAAAAGTTATCTTTGCTTAATCTGTTAAAATTAATTTCTGCTTGTAGCATCTAAGGTTCACTTGAAAACTAGTATCTCAGTACTTTCGTCCAAGAAAAACAGTAAGTGAAAGCACATGATCTGTACTAACAAGAGACTTAAACTGTATTTATTTGGACGACATATAGATGTGCCTCAAGTCCAACTGCTCCCCACTATGTTTACTGCTCACTCAGACACCAACTGACTCCCAGCGTCTTCCCCGCTACAACTCTCAACAACTACAAAATTGAATTTTACTACAAAGCTATACGCCATTAATACAGACTCACTTTAACCTCCCATAACAAGTCTACACTTGCAATGAAACCAAAAGTGCTGCCCTTCCCCTTGCCTGAAGTCACTCATTGCCAGGTAGAATTAAAATCTGTGCAGCTGTCTGCAGAGACAGATTACTTTTCAGCTTGATCAGTGCCCTAACCAAGCAAAAATCTTTAGCTTTCAAATTAAATCAGTCCCCTCAGCCAGGGAACTGGCTGCCCAAAACATGTCAGCATGCACAATGGGAAGAAGCAGCTGAGACTGCCACATTCAACAGCAATGCAGAACAACCATATAAAGTGACCAGGATAAACTTTATCTGTGCACGTTACTTCTGTTTGCTAGCATCAGGAATGCAAAGTGTCACTTCCCCCCCCAATTAGAAAACATGCTGTTACGCTAAATTAAGATTTTCATATAACAACTTACATTAATGTCAAAACTTCTGTTGCCCCTTTATGCCACAGAGAAGGCAAAAATATATATATGCTTGAAATTATTGTTGGTTGATATGTTGCAGGCTGATTTATGATTTATTGACTTATTTTTGAATCAATTCCCAAAGATCCTTTCTGAAGACAAAACCAACAAGCTCAAACCCCACAAGGTACACTTATCTCCTGACTTAACAGTAATCTGTATATAATTCTGCAAAAATGACTTAAAAATGCAGATGTAATAGTTGAATAATCACTAGTTCCCAGCAAGAAATCAGACACAAGAAGATTCCCTTAATCTGTGAATGAAACCTGGCTGGTCTGTAGTCATTCAGTCCTAAGCAAACTACAGGACTTTCCAGTCCTTAAAAGCTAGGGGCCAAACTCTTAGCTAGACATCCAGTTTATAAGCAATAGAGAAAAATTAATTGCCCACAGATACATCTGCTTTTTTCTCCCAGGATTATAGAGTATAGGATGACCCTCTCCTATTCCAAGAATCCTCTTTACCTCTGAGCTGTGTAATTTGGTCTTGTTTTGTACCAAGCAGACCATAACAAAACCGTAACATTTTACACTGTGGTGGATTTGGGAAGAAACTGAAGATAACTTTTGACATAGATTTATACACTCAGTGTACGGATGTTGTTGTACCATCTGCTCTTTACGGAATCACGTACTCAGCAAATGCACCCAGGGACTTGAACATCCTGGAAAATCCCAAATTCTGAATTGACGCTAGGAGAATGTGGTACTAAAAGCATCACAAATATGTTCCGCAATGAGATGGAAAAGAAACTACAGTTAAAGTATATATATTTTCGTGTGTGTGTATACATATATTTCTGGAGTAAGATCAGAAAGTAGAATCCATTGCAAAAGGATAAAACACCAGTTACATGCCATTCATGTTCTCCCAGAGCCAAAGGAGAACCAAAAATATTCAGAGTTGGTGGCTAGAAGCTAAAATCCCCCCAGAGAGAATTACTTTCAGTTTATCCTAACAGAGAAATATTTTGTCAGGATGCTGGGACTCATGGATCAATTTCCTTTTCTTTTGGAAGAAACACTGTTTTAACGGGAGTTCAATAAAGAGAGGGTTCAACCCAGAAACCAAGTATTTTTGTGGTTTACACAACCTCCACCTTCAAAACTCAGAGTAGAACAACAGACTCCATGAAACTGTCCCATTTTCTAGTATCAAGGCTCTTTAGTTTCACAAACATTTTCATCTGGCATAAATCAACACCATAGCAGAAAAAAGTGACCTGCTCTCCCCTACCTTTGTCCCATCTTACCTCCCCTTCATTTGCTCTGCGCTATTGAGAAAGTTCAAAATGCAAAATACATCCACAGATTACAAAAATACCAGACGTGCTTATCAATCACAAATATGGAATCGACAGCTGATTTGATTCCCTGTTATCTTGAAGAAACATCTCACCAACAAGAAAATGCAGAAAGATAATTAGCAGGAGATGCTCTAGTAAAGCAGAAAGGAAAGGACTGGAGGAACAGTAAATGCATTTAAGTTTTCAAATTTCTCAAAATTTCAACAAATTAAACACAAATAATGTAAGGTTTCTTAAAATGGGTTAAACACTTAGCTTCATCCAGTTCACACAGCCCCATTACAGGAAGAAAGTTAAGAATTTAGAAAGTGCACATAATCACACTAGAAACTGCTATTTTAAAGCTTTCAAAACAAATCAAGATGTAAAGTTTAAAACGCTAATGCAACCTGTCTTAGAAAAGGCCTCGCTGGCAGGGTGCTCTGTTCATGGCACTTGCTTCTTTGGTTATCTATAACAAAGATCTTCAGAGCACTGCAAAGCTTTTTACGTGCCAACTTTCCAGCAGTCCCAAAACTCAATAGTGAACTAGAAACTAGCTTAATTAGATATATTACAGCACTCGTGGAAGGTACTCTATCCAATCACAATAAGATGATAACGGTTTGTTAAAAGTCAGGTTGGTGTGGTGCTGTTTTATTTTTATCTTTTTTTTTTAAACCTCCTTGTACTTCTTTTTTCAACATTCTTGCCAGATGTTTCTCTCTCTCCTTTTGATTTGTAAATAAACAGGTGATGAACTGCAAGCTATTTGGGGAACCAATTTTTTCTGAACTGAAACCATCCCAAAACAAAACACACGAATATAGAACCAAAAGCTGGTAGAGGATCTGAAAGCTTCAAGATGCTTCAGAAAATAAGAAAAATTCTTAGAACTGTTTCAAAGTCTTACCTTGTTGTCTAGGCTTTTCATGGTTAACAAATCTAGGGGTTTTAAGGAATGGCCTGTAGGTGAAATGAAATAGATGCAGACATGGATGCGAGTATCGTGGTAGCTAAATAAAGAACGGTTAATTTTCAGTTCTTCCTGGAGATAGGCTTCAAATTGTGCATCTATATAATCCACTATTGGCTGATAGCTGTAAGAAATAAAATTTAGCAACCAGAGATTAGCTACTCCTAAACAAGAGCCAGACTAAGAAAGGAATTCTACTTGTATTGTTTTGTGGATTTTTGCTTTATATGTCAAAAGGCTGCTCAAGTATCTACTCAGTAGAGCAGAAAATTAAATGTACAGAGTGATCTTAATTTCTCAAATGCTACTCAGAAAAGAATTGTGCACCTAACACAGATAAAACATTCCCTAGCTACTATTATGCTACATAAAGTTAGTTATGATTATAACTGATCTTTCCAAGTGATGTTTTATAAATTTTTGCAATCAAGCTGTGCAACTGCAGAACTCTTACATACAAGGAAGATACAAGAAACTCTTAGATACAAGAAAAGAAAGAACATGCAATTACCAGTACCAAGAAATAGGACCTCCTTTATCTTCTGAAGATGAAGTATTGTGCATGAGAGAGCTCTTAAACAATAGACAAAAATTGAAAAGGAGGAATGTAAGAGAAGAATGCAAATCTGATTTGCAATAAGTACAGTTTAAGTATACTTTATCCCACTTAAAACCAGATTATAATCTGTTTTCTAAGAGAAAGGGTTGCTATATATACAAGTAGTATGCCCTTACATTCCTGCTGCTACACAAAAGCTATAAACTAGACCAAATGCTATAAAAATTCAGGAGTAGTTGTTATGTACAAAATTAAAAGGAGTAAAAGGCAGCACCTATACTACACGTCAAACCCTCTAAGATCTATACTAATATCTACTTGCATCTCATTCATCCAAGTCACTAGCAGCTGCTATTTTCCAGCCATGTAAGACATAGCTCTCATGATAATCTCAACATGACTCTCTAACCTTCATTTATGATTACCACCATTTAGGCACTCATATAGCACAGAGGATTGCTAAAATTCTTTACAATTAAGGTGAAAGAAACAAAATCTGCTGAGAGTTCAATATTTTAAAATCTTCAACTCCTAAATGCAGAAACTTGAAGTTATGAAAGACACTAGAACGGTACCTCTACATCTTCTGATTAAGCTGTCCAACACAAAACCCAAAGGCCTTCAATAATCCACTTAATGTTCCTTCCAGTTTAAGGAATATATGTTCCTTCAATATGTTCCAACCAAATTATTAAAAGCCCTACAGATCTAAAGTACCTTATAACCTGTTTGGTAGTTTATAAAGTCTCCTGTTGAGCTTCTCCCTGCTTTCTTCCACCCCAAAAGAAACTCTAGTCACTATGGCACATTTTATTTACATACATTCGTAAAAGATTATATCATAAAGAAAGGGGCAGAGTTCATCTGATTTCTCAAACCATTTCCTAGAGGAGAAGACAAACATGTTTACCTTGGTACACAGAGAAAACAGTTAACCAAATATTTGGGACATTTATAAGACAAATATTTACTACAAAACCCACAGAAAAATCAACTTGCAATTGAAGATCAAAACTTCTGCATGCCATAGCAATAAGAGGGCACTTACCTATCTTCTCTGTTTATCTGGTCACCAAATCCCACTGTATTTACAACAGTCAGCTTCAAAAGAACATTACTTTCCTGGAGTTCATAAGTCTGGGCTCTAAGTTGTACACTTGGCAGAAAATGCGTTGACACAGGGTCATCAAAATTGGTGTTAAACAAACTGTTTATCAAGGCTGATTTCCCACTTCCAGTTTCCCCTAAAGTTAAGCAGAAGGGTTAGGGAAGACATTTTGCACATCAAATAAACACCTGCTAAGCATAGAAAGTGTTATCACAGCAACTTGACAAATTTACACAAAAACTTGTCGATCGAATTCTCTGAGCAAAACAGTTCCCTGTATTCCTTCTTCATAATGAGCACTAAGTAAATTTTAGTTAATTTTTTCATCCTACAGATCAGAGAAAGTTACCTGCTAATGAGTAATAAGCAGAACTGTCTCTTCACACTGGTTTCTTTAAATGTGAACTCATTTCCTATGATTTAGAAAACGAAGTAACCAGCTGTGAAACCATGGGGTTCAACATAGGGTTTTTATGAATAAAATACCAGAGCAAGTATTTAGTAAGTGCAGAAATATTTCAGTAATACCACCTTGGAATTTTAGGATTTTTTTTATCTGAACCTCTTTGTTACAGTAAAAATAGTGTAGCCCAGTTTACTCCAAAGAACCCAAAAAGATGCCCATAAATCAATAAATGCATAGCATCCATTTTCAACATTTTTGGTCTTCACATTGTTTATGAAAATGCGAAATATAAAAACAAAGGATGGATACAAATAAGCAAAGCTGGGGAAAGGGGTGGAATTATAGTTCTCGGTTAACATTAAAAAAAGAGTTTAACATTGCAATTGGATTTAAATTTTAGTCACTTCCTAAGGACAGGTATACTACAAAAGACTTAAACCACCCACATACTACTTACCAATGCAAAGAATGTTGAAGCAGAAGCCCTGCTTGATGGATTTTTTAACCACTTGATCAGGTAAACTACCAAAACCAACATGCCCGGACAAGGATAAAGTTCGATAGCCAATATTTTGCTACAGAAAAATCATTTAAAAATATGTTAGTGAAGTGAGCTGTAAAGCAATTAGCAATGGTAACAAAGGAAGTCCACTAGTAAGCTAGAACTCATTCCTTATGATTTACATAAAACCAAGAAAAGCAAGAGTCTGAAGAAAAGATCTGTTGAATCAACTTTACTCCATGATCTGAGAAAAAATTAAAATTTACTTTACAGAACTATTTGCAGGCTCAAAGTGAAGTCCACATTTTGAAAAAAAAAACAAAAACAAACAAAAAAACCCAAAACAACAACAACAAAAAACCAAAGAAGCCATTAAACGTGAACTAAATAAAGCAGACAAGTCTAACTGAAAACTGTAGACAGACAATAGATCACAGTTTGCACTTAGAAATGAAGAAAAAAAATCTTTAATAACAATTTAATAGGCAGAATTCAAAATAGCGACCATAGCCACAGGGAGGTGTATGTTATCAATCAGAACTTGTTCTGAGTAGCTGGAGTTGAAAATGTTATTTTTGTAAAATAATAAATTATCTACACATCAGAACTCTAAGAGATAATATGTATTATTAGAAATGCCTAGAGATGCACATTCCTTTTCAAATGTCAGCTAGCAATCTAGCATCATGACATCAAGGCCATGAGCATGCTGAAAATGCATAAGTCTAGAAGGAATTATCTTGGTTCATACAAATGAACTGTATTTTTAAACAAATATTCCACATCAAAAGTGTAAACAGTGACAGGTCCATGCTATTCTTTCTCTTATGTTTCCAGTCCATGTGGAATTGGAAACCATTACTGGTTCCTGGGAACATGTATGTAGCCAAATTTTTTATTTAACACTTAGAGGCTCATAAAAGTGCCACCTTTTATAGGTACACATAGCAAGTTTCAGAATTTTTGTAGCTAAAAGAATATGGACATTCCTCACGACAAATACTCATCCTCTTCTTGTTTTGCACAGGACTTCTTGTGTGGGCCTACAGACTGTGCTAACTCTCATCTTAGATTATTCTAATCAGATATTTTTAGACTAATGAGAAAAATGTGTAAGCAAAGTGAACAATTTAAAGAGAAAGTATGCATCTAGAGCCATTAAAAAAAAAAAAAGTTTATTCTAAATGTCTGAAAAAGACATTTCTTGAGGTATTCTACTATATGGAAATTACTATTAAAAAGGGCTGAGAAACACTGAAAATCATCAGTATCCTTGTTCATAAAAAGACAAGTGTATCTGAGACAGAGTGGCAGCAAATCTAACAGCTATAGTTACACAGTCTGATATTTAAACAGCCTCTATCACTACCAGGGTAATACAGTTCCCCTAAAACAAACCACTAAGCCTCCACACCAAAAGCCAGTGCAAGAGGTTCTGCATAACCACAGAAGGGAACCCTTTCATCTTCATGCCACCAGCCCAAATCCAAACCGTGGCTGGGCTACCTCCAAAATCCCTGCATAGCCATTTGTTACTTTCAAAGAAAACACTGTAGCAGAAAGAACTTTATTGCCTTCCAGTCCACTTGGATTTCAGTGGACAAACCATCAATATCCACAACCTTACCAACTATGATTTCCTAAGGTCATTAGAGTAACTACCCACAAGAGACTATGTCAAGATTAAAAAGCATTTAGCTGAGGAAACTGGTATCACAGCTGTATTTGCAGCACAAAGCTACGTGCGGAAGCAGACAACTGGAGCCCTCATAGACATTACCTCCATAACTTCATTTTCAAAAGGAAAGGAGAGATTAATTACAATTTAGCAATTAAACACAAGAGTTTAGTGTTTTCTGGAAATTAAAATCAACAATAATTATATCCACCATTCGACCATTATATTGGCTGTTTATCACTGAAAATCTGACCAAATCTCTGTGTGAAACAGAGTACAATGAGAAATAACAAATACGCAAACCAAGGTGCTTTCTTTATGCTTTGTGTAGAAAGCTATGGCTATGCTTGGACTCAACAGATGTCTGGCTGCATCACCACTTAAAAATTCATATCAGATGTCCAAGACGGCTAATTTCTTTGTATTTCTAAGTTTCTCCCAAAGATGCTTCTTACGGACATGTATTGCATTTGGGAAAAAGAGTAACAATTTCTGCAGTAAGTACTTGTGCAATTGCCAAGATATTCTGAGACATCTCAAATTTACTGCTCTTTTAAGATAGCATATTTCACCTTTCTTCAGCACATAAAAGTTAATTTAATGACACTACATAGTTATGAGTGAAAATTAAAACCACTTTTCTGAAAATATAAAAGTACATGGCAAGTTCTATGTCATTTCAGACACAAAACTGACACAAGACAAAAGTCCTGGTAAGCTGTAAAAACAGATTATGGTGGAGGCCCCATCCCTGGAGTCATTCAAGGCCAGGCTTGATGGGGCTTTGAGCAACCTGACCTAAGCAGAGATGTCCCTGCTTATTGTAGGGGGGTTGGACTAGATGGCCTTTAGAGGTCCCTTCCAACCTGACACATTCTATGGTTCTATGATCATAGAAGCTGGTACTTAGAAGAACTTCCCCAATAGAGAAATTGTGTTTTATGCAGTTTTCTTCAGTGCTGTCCTGAGGTGGATGGAAGAGGCATATCCTCTTCTCCTTGTGCATGCGGCAATGACACAACGATACTAGTGGAGATAATGAAGGGAAAGACTAAGAGAGAAAGAACATGAATCTCATTCATCTCACATGTAATTTAGCACCTTACCCACAAGATCACTCCTTCTAGTTCTTTCTGTCATAGGTAATGACACAGTAAACAGAAAAAACTAACCACCACTCCCCAAAAGCTCACACATTCCGCAGCTGAGTGTGACCTGACAAGGAGAATGTCAGCAGGAGAACAGACAGGGTAGGGGAGAACAACAATTTCAAGCAGCAATAATACTATATATATCTCATTCATGAGAACATATTTTAATGTCTTGTCCTAAGGTCTTTGTTTTAAAGAGAAGATTGGCCTCAGAAGGATGATCAGAAAGGGATAATTCAGGGTCTCAAAAATTATTTTTACAGAGTAACAGTACAGAAACATAGCTTATGGAAGGTCTTTCAAGTCAACTCTGGCCATTTCTTGATCACAGTACATATAACGAGGACATTTCTGGTAGCGCACACATGCAAAATAAAAAACCTCACTACTACATTAATACCAAAATTTTTAAAGCTAGAGACAGAAAATATGCAGAATCTCCTTTTATTTGGAAATATAACTACTTTTTCTTTAGGGATTTTACCTGCTATTAAACTGTTCAGACAGTTGTCCTAAGACGCAAGTGAGTCTTCAGGAAGCAGCTTCACAAAAAACGCTGCAATAAAGGCTCTTAATTTAGACTACAAAACTTGCAAGAAATATTGTGCAGCTCAACTGGCAACAGTGTCAGTCATGCTGATGTAGAAGCCAACATTCCTCCATGTTTATACTTATGTTCCCCATGCTACAAATGTTACAGGACCAAGAGCTACTGTTCTCTTGGAGACTCACCTTCCTCTACCTTCCTTATAGAAGAATCACTTTGTGAACCTGTTCCATCTGACATCCGTTGAAGCATTCTCTTAACAGAAAAGCAATAGCCTACATTTTTCTTTCTGAAATTTTCCAAGGGCATCATGTGTCTCTCCCTCAAAGCCAGCACCTCATACAGCTTCACTCTGCTATGGTCTAACAAATAGGCAGAGCAACTAAATCCACAGAATTGACCACATGATGCCTACATTCTCACTGCTCAAGGAAATAATATGTCATCCAGTTGAAAAACAAGTTACTACCACATCACCAGCTTAGAAAAATGGTGGTAACTCAAAAATTAAGAAATGTAAATCATGCTGAAAGCAATTAAGTCACTATACCAGCCAGTCTTCTCAAATTAGTATCCATTGGATGGAGCAGTTAAATTATGCTTGAAGACAGCATCTCATCCAACTTTATTCAGTGAATAACTCAAACCTTTGAATCCAAATGCTACGAGAGCTATAATATTCCCCAAAATAATTCCTGTTTCTCACCGCTTTCTCAGAATTTATATTCTCAACAAAATACAGATCATTTCAGATGGTCCAAATCACATTGCATTCCTTCCCTACCCTTTTTAAATGGTTGGTAGCATAGTTTTCACGGAACTGCATCTAGATTAACATGGAACATCTCTCTTAAGAGGAAAGGCTGAGAGACCTGGGGCTGTTTGGCCTGGAGAAGAGAAGACCAGGAGGGGATCTTATCAATGCTTACAAATATCTGAAGGGTCAGTTTCAAGAGGACCGGGCCAGTCTCCCTTCAGTGGTCTCCAGTGACAGGACACTGTCACAGTTTGTGTAAATCATGCTGTAACTGTAACACAGGAAGTTCCACCTAAACATAAGGAGAAACTTCTTTGCTATGAGGGTGACAGAGCACTGGGCCAGGCTGCCCAGGGAGGTTGTGGAGTCTTCTTCTCTGGAGACTTTCAAAAACCACCTAGACATGTTCCTGTGCAACCTGCTCCAGGTGAATCTGCTTTGGCAGGGGGGTTGGACTAGACGATCTCCAGACGTCCCTTCCAACCCGCACCATTCTGTGATTCTGTGAAAAACTGGGTCTCAGACTATATGCATCTCTCTGCATAAGCCTTCAGCAGAACCAGACTTGCAGTCCAGGCAGATAACTAGCCTGCCTCTTGGCTTGTAAACCTGACTGAAATTTGTCCTCCAAAGCTTGAAGAAAAAAAAAGTAATCAATGTTGGTGTGCTTAGGCGGGTGGAGAGGGTCCTGCCAGGCCCAGAAGGCTATGCAGGCTGTGCAGAGGCCCTCGGAAGGATGCCTGGACATTAGCCATGAGGGTGGACAACACCACATTAACACGCCCATGGTTGGGTGCTCCAAATTGGAATATTTCAGAGCCCTGGGTCTTCTGGCTCATAACACAAGTTAAGTAGGAAACTAAACAGATTTTGGAAGGAAGTAGAAGAAAACTTTCAATTTTCCAGTAGTCAAAATCTGCAATGTAGATGTGTAGTGTAGGCACGCATACCATTGACATCTCTTGATGTCAATACAGGCATGACAAAGAGACAGAGAACAGATGGAAGGAGTAGAGGGAATAGAAAGGAAACCTTGGCAAAATAACACAGAAGAGAACAGAAAATAAAGAAGAATGAGGCAGAAAAAATACAAAGAAAGGAAAGACCATGAAGATGCAGAGTAAGGAAAGAAAGACATTAAAAATTACATGGAATTAATACATCTGTCTATCCTACAAAATAAAAAGCAATACACAGAAGTCAAGTATGGAACAAAACATTCCCTGCAAAAGGTGCATAGAGAAAAAGAAGAAAGAATTGGTCAAAAGGTGACTCAATGAAAACTCATTCGACAGTTTCGCTCAGTTATCAGGTAACTTACTCTCTTTGACAGAAACAGTAGGCAACTTTTAGAGATTGGTCCAAACATCAGAAGCCCAGGATTTTTCCCTCATCTCTTTCAAATGGCTTCTTACATGGCATTCTGGTGCACCAACTATTTTCCTTTTCTAGCCCACTTCAAGACACAGTATAGCTGAAGTTGCCTTAAACCACAGGTCACCACAAGAATCCCTTCATACAAGTATCTATGGAGAGACCGTAGAAAAAGCATTTTTTTTTTAAAAAAAAAAAAAGACATTTTTGCCCTGTTTCTGTCTGAATAAATCTGAGGCAGGACAGAATTTTCTGGAATGCCCTGAAATCATCCAGGATGGGCAGAGGAAAAAGTGGCAGCCTTGTCAGTAGAGAACAGGGGGCACAACACGCAGGTTGCTACTGAAGACAACTTCTGGACTGTATTTTGAGGTATTGAGGAACAAGCAAACAAGCGGAGACACTTGCCTAGTTTTCTAGCTGTGATGAGGCGATTTCACAGACAGCAGCGTATTCATTTGTAAATGCCACTGAGGCCTCTCTTCACCAACAGGCATTTATGTAACTTGAAAATCTAGCACGTGTAGTACCTGTTCCTCTGCTGCTGCCTAGGGATAGATGTGGCAAGAGGCAGCAGGTGGAGAATCAAGACTTGAAGACAGAAAAGAAACCAGTTCCTCACAGCTAGTAATCCATGTGCCAGGCAAAGGATGAGGACAGTGCTGGCCCATATGGGGCTGTTCAGCTACTGTGACGCAGGAGAAAGTGTTCGGTTTTCTGGTCCACACAGAAATGCCTCTCTTGACCTGAGTGTTTTCAAGGAAGGAAAAACAAAGGAGCGGAAATCTGGTGCAGCCCTCTGAGATGACCTTGACACAGAAAAATATTCACACTGGTATCACAACAGCAGTCGCTTTCAGAAGATCTGCACCTCATTGGCTGTGCTGGCCATGCCAGTTGCAGCTTTAGCAGTTGTGTTTTCTGAAGAGCAACAAGCCAGTCTTCTTCACACCTGACCACATCAGCCCCTTGTTGTTGATGTTCCTTGTCCAAGTGAGAAAGCAATGCTGGTACTAGATGCAAGAACAGTGGCTGCTATCAGAAGGCCTCTTTGACTGCAGCAAGGAATTTCTTTTTTTTCCTTCTTTTTAATGAATCAATGATGAGTACTGTATGCTGTTGTAGGGGAGCAGTGGTTGCCAGAACTTTCCCAGAAGTCACATTTTCAAAAATCAGAAGTACTAAGTACTTGGACCTCAGACTTTGTGCAGTCTGATTATAAACAGATTTATAGAAGAAGGTCAGATTGCATTCTGAGAGTGATTTTACATTTCTTTTGCAAAACAACTGAAAACAAAATCTTTCCCGGAATGTAGTAAGAAAAACTTCAACAATTATACTGCTTGTGTTAAACTTGGAAATATTATTTGAAGTCAACATAATTCTACATCATTACAAGTATACCATTTACATTTATAAACTTAATACAAAATCCCCCTCCTCCCTTACAGAACCGCGTTACACCTCTGGTTTTGCAGTTTTAGCAGACCCTCAATCCCGCTCTCCCTCTGGCTGATTCACTGCATTTCTCCACGCTCTTCAGGCAAACGTTAATCAGCAAAAGTATTTTGTATTGTTTATTGTACTTAAGATTATTTCCTTTCCATGTTTTTCCAGCCTCCCATGAGAGTCAGGCTGCGAGGTACTGACTCTCCACCTTGCCATACGCACCTATTACACCTGAAGAGAGAAAGCTCGTCTAAAGTTAATGACATTATACTGCAACTCCAAAGGATTCATTCGTACAGGCCTGAAAGAGAGTGTGGGTGAAACGGAGCTCTCTTGGGGGGAGCCCCGACAGAAGCAAGCTATGCTCAACAGTCAAGCTGTGAGCAAGCGGGGGAACATGAATGATACCCTTTCACTCTCCGGCGGAGGCTGGCCAGGACGTGGTCGTGCCCTGTGACGCCTCTAACAATGAACCAACAAACAACTCTTTCAGTACCCGAACTCAAAGCAGCCCCTCTTCCTTCTCCCACTCCCACTCCCACGCTACTCCCTCGGCAGTGCCATCGAGAACCAGAGCAAGACGCCGCTCTGCATGAAAATCACCCCAAGGAAAGAAAACTTAAAAGAGTAACAGTGATTCTCCATTTCTTCAGGTCACGGTGCTGCCTCACACAGCTCCACCAGCTTGACTGAGTTGTAGCAGCGTGGAGGCGGGAATGAGCCCAGAATCACCAAAGACAGGTACTTCATCTACCTTCCCGCTAGCAGAAAATGCAAAAGCAGCTAGCTACACAGCCTGGGTGCAGGAACTTTCCCCAAATTCCTCCCTCTTCAAGTTGTTTCTAGAACCCTTCTGCGCTTTGCATTGCCGAGATGTCGAACAGAGCTGAAAACTCAAGCCATAAACAAATGGCTTTATTTCGTGTTGAAAACCGGAGCTGACGTTCCAGCACTAACGCATGGACGGGCTCCGCGCCCCAAAAGCGTAAAGCTGACAGCTCTGCCATCATGCGTAAGAAAAGCGTCTACTCAACAGCCAAGACTCAGCGCTGCGACTCGGGATGCGCTGCAGGAGCTCAAGAGGCAACACCTGACAGCGAGATCCTTCAACCGGTTTTTTCAAAGCCTCGGAACTTCGGGAACTAACCGGCCCGCCAAGGCTTCGCTT
>VZZY01007403.1:0-22653 GCA_013400335.1 Eurystomus gularis
CTTTCAACATGTTCTTCATACCCCTGTAGGCAGAACTACATACATTCCAGTTGCTCTCTCACAGAAAGAGCAACTCCTCCCGCCTTTTCTAAAAAGTACATAGCTGTCCAAGACAGCATTCCGGTCATACAAGCCATCCTACCATGTCAGCACAAGACCCAAAATCTCCTCAAAGAGAGACAGTAGGGGTTTTCAGAAAACATGCCAATTCTAAGGTGTGGAAAAATGCAGGCAACATCTGTGCTTGTTCTTTCGCTGTGGAGATTATAAAGTTTGGAAAAAAAAAAGAAAAAATTTCAAAATAAACTATTTTCCCGCAAACAGCAGAAATGCATGGTGGTCAGAGGAAGGAGGTGTGTGGGAGGGAAGAGTCTCAGCTTCCAAAAATGCAAGTGTGAATCTTTTAGAGTAGAGATACCATTTTTGTCTTACTCTTTCCATTGCATTAGAGCCCAGTAATCCATGAGTAGCATGCAATTTAAGAATATAACTGTCCTGACGTTACCTATTTTTATGTGAATTCCTAACAGAACAAAACAAGTTATTTTCAGTTTTGAAAGCAATTCAAAACTATGTTAAACCCAAGTAGTATACGCACAGAAGCCTAAGGAGAAGCAGAGCTAAATATACATGAGAGACTAAACATTAAGTGTATAGTGGGGTTTTCCTCTTCTGTGTCTTTTGGATAAGACAGTTTATTAATAAACAGTGAACTACTGCTTCGGAGATACTCTTTTGGTTGAATATCAACTCCTGGTTACAAGATTACCTTTTGGAGCCAGAAATCCCACTTAAAAAAAAACAAAGATAAGTTAAGCAAAGACAAAATGTTTCTGAAGTTACAAAGAGGTTGGGTAACTTCTTTGTTCAACTTCCATATACTCTTCCACATCCAGATTTAATGTTGAATGAGGAGGAGACACTTTTTCTTTATAAGTCTCCTGGTCTGGTTGCAAGTAGGGTGTTGAGGAAAGTTTGTGAAGTGCAAGCTTTCAGATGCAGTGTTTGAATGGTCTTTATATTATCCCAGCTGCTGAAACACTGAAATCCATATATCCCTGATTAACTAAATCCTTATCTATATAAATTGAAATGTGGATAGGAGAATTAATACAGCCTACTTAGAGTTAAAGCCCTTACATCTTGGTAAGGAGTTGGTCTGCCTACAGAAAATATGATTCTGGAAAAAATCCCTGAAGATCTTGTGTCTCAAGACTTCCTCAGAGCCCTCGTCTAATGATGAAGTTTTCCAAGACACTAAAAAACAAGCTTAAGGCTCCATGTATCACATCCTACAACCTACAGTCTCTTTTCCCTCAGCTCCTCAGCTTCTCAATCCTGTCCCCACCCCTTGTATCATCTCTAGAGACAAAAAAAGTAAAGGAATAGGGGGCAGGATTTTAACTTTGATGACAACACTGACGAGTGGCATTGGTTCAGCTTGCTTGAGGCCCTTAACACTTAGTTTAGGGTGTCTACTCTCTTAGTTTTGATTTCATTATTAGGTGTATTTTGCTACCTTCACGTGGTTTTCCTTTTTAAAACATTGTCTCCTCCAGTTTCCATCTGCTCCCACTCCAGATTGGTGATGAACTGCTACATAAGAGGATAAAAGTATTGTGCAAATGTTCTCCTGTTTTACATCTGCCTCTTGAAAATGTTTGCCAAAACACATCATAACATTGACCATTTTGTGCTTAACGGGGAAATTGCATGGTACTTAACAGCACGAGGGGACGAATGTCTGAAAGGTTCCTGTCTTTCAAGCCCGCTCACATTGGGCATGTGGTCTGCTTTCACTGTGCTTGGCTGCTGCTTCTTCTGCAGTATTTAAAAGTTTAAAGTATTGACCACACTGTGTGAAGCAGCTTTGATCCTGTTTGGAACTTCAAATATGCTGATAGCCTGAGACCATGTTATACATTGTGTAAACTGTTACCACTGAAACATTCTGAGGACTAATTCAATATTTATTCTCAATGAATGAGAGGGTGGCCAAAACCACTTTGTAAGCTTGGTTTGCTACTTTGCCAAGCTGTAGAAAAAGCCTTAGATTGTCTCAACATTTGAAAGACTCAAACAAGATTTATCTCACAATCCAATAGGAAAAATAAACGTAATGCTGAGCCATGCATCTGTTTTTGCCACTTAGCAGGTAAAAGATGTATCAGGTTGTTTGTTTGATTCATGTCTTGGTTTTGGGGGAGAGGCAAAGAGAAAAATACTGAACAATCCAAATATTTGTTGTGAATTGAAAATTTCTTACCTAGATTCTTCTTTGGCCCTTTGTACCCATGTTTAATCCTGGCAGCCCTAAGTCGGAGACGGATAGGTTAACTGAGAGGCTGAACAGAAAAAAAAAAAAAAGATAAAGCTATTTTGGCTGTTCATAAGAAAAATAGAGAAATCTTTAATAATAAAGTAGCTACTTGCATGAGTGCTGTTAATGAGATGTTGTGCAACAAAGTGCTCAGGCACATGGTCAGGTCTCTGCACTTCCCTGGAATTAGGCATCCACCTGAGTGCTTTACATATGAAGGTTTTAACCATATTCCTAAAGTTAATCCTGTGCTTAAAAGTTTTGTTCATGTTTTTTCATTGTCCTCCAAACCAACATTAATTGGCTGCTAACTGATCCAAGCTTTGTGTTTAAAGAAGCATGTAAGTACATTGTAATTACTTTTTAGTTGGTTTTGTGGATTGTTTTACGTCAAGCCCTAGATCTATACAGGAATTTACTAGAGTGTCTGTAACAAGAATCTGAAATGAATCTTCAGTTGAATCAATACAAAAAAGCATTATTTATGTTATACAGCACCAAGGTTATAAAAACAAAACCAAGTTTTTGCTTTTTTTAGAAAGCTTTTTTTCCTTGAAATATCTTTATCTTTCATACAAACAGCAAAGCAACCACATAAGCTCATATTTTTCTGTTGTAAAACAATCCATACCTATGCACAGAGATGCTCATCAATTAAAATGTCTAGATTTTGCTCCACAAATAATAAAAAAATATTTTTTCCAAATTTTTGTCACCCATTCCTAAATGTAAAGGTCAAAGGGGGAAAACATACAAAACATCACCTCATTTGAACGTATCCTCTCAATTCCCTTTTGACATTATTGCTTTGCTTATTTGAGTTTTATTTATAGTTATTAATGTTACTGTGTGTATTTAGAGTGGAGTTATTCAAGCTTATAGTTAAAGCAACATCTAAGTGCAGACACCAGAACTCCCTCTCAGAATATTTCAAAGCAGTTAAATGGCAGCAAAAATTTTATTTCTCCCAGATCGTACTTTATACTGAGGTTTCTGTGGAGTTCCTGACAGAGAGCATATGGTCAGTACAACTGCTAGTCTACAATCACAAGCCCAGAATTTCTAATTAAGCTGCAGTAGGTTTTCGGTAACACATACATAGATAAAAGATTGGATTTGTAGAAGAGTCACATCATTAAGAACATTGTCTTAACAATTAACTACTAAAAATCTTACACGTTGTAGTTGTATGTTTGTCTTGCTCTGTACTTACCTTGTTAGGCTGTTCTCTACTAGATCAAAGAAATGCTCCCCTTCAAAAGTATAATCTGTGTTGAGTAACTTGCATGCTGTAAAGAACTCATGTCTTCATCTCTTAGAGAAATTAGAGCTTGTTAAGAATCACTGTAAATTGAGTTCCCAGCACTCAGTGTAGAAAACAAGAAGCAAAAACTCAGTGTTCGTTTGCGAAGTGCATCCTTTTTGAAATACCAATGCTAGGTAGATGCATATATCATTCCAGGGATAGTATCATTGCTATCATTTTAAAAAGTGTGTTAACCCACTTTTCTTGCTATCCCACTGTTTAACTATCAAAGAATAATACATGTCTTCATATAACATCTTTTTAAAATTGTAGGTGACTGTCAACCTTACATCTTAAATCCTTTTCACCCTTACTGTATTTCTGGACATTTTCTCTCACTTTATGCTTTGCATTTTCAGTCCAATGTGTCCTGTTACTGGAAAATTCCATAGACACTGGTCTGCATCTAGTTCTCCATTTAAAAAGTGTCTGCAAATATATTGGACTTCTCCAGAACCTTTCTGCAATAACTATATTTTCTGAGATACCTTGAATCGTGACACTCTGCTGAGATTTCCGTTGCAATTTTCACAACATTTTTGCATTCATTACCTATTTTGCTCACTTCCATGTACAGCTGTGTCATGCATCTCTGTACTAACCTTCTTCAGCATTGCAGAAGGACTTTTAATATGTAATCAACTGAGTCAAATTTCTTGAGACAGTAACAAAAGTAACTGTGGTACTTTTTTGCCTTATACAAAACTTTTGGTTTGTTCCTGAATAGCCTTTTTTTGCTTTCCCAGGCCTCCCTAGATTTCTCTGGGCTAGTTCTCTCATTTCTGCCAGATGATCTCATCTGCAAAATATAATTAGCCACTCCCTCTAGTGGTTTGGCCTTATCTTCTCAGGTTTCTCTTATACTACACAGTGGGGTTTGCATTCATCAACCATAGCATAATCAAATGGTGAAAAGCCTATTGGTGCCTAGGGTACTTACTTCCCTATAGGCAAACTAAAATAGCAGCCATTCATCTTAGTCTGATCCTGTACTGTTAATGAATTTTCACAGCATGCATTTCAGTGTTAGATTAAACATTTCTGTAAAGCGTCTACGGAGGGTATGGAGTGATTTTTATACTTCTGTCTCAAGAGAATAGTTTTATGAGCTTAAAGTTTGTCCTCTGGCAAGTTATAATCTCCTCTGACATACCAACCAAGCAAATAATGGGACCAAGGGTACAATAACCTGATGACTTTTTACGGTTCTTAGAGAAAAGACTTCTAGGTATCAAGTAGCATAGATGTTTATTGCTGAAGTAAAGGCACTGCAAAACAGCTCTAGCCTCAGGAACTCCACATGCCTACAAGAAATCAGGGGAAAACTCCTTCTCCATTAGGAATAGTGGAATATAGAGCTGTCATCGTATTCTGACATACATGTGCCCTGTTTTTCCTATGTGCTTTTGTCCCTTGAGGAGGAGTAGGGACATGTGTCTTTCCATCAGCCTGCTGAGCAAGTCCTGTTGTTTCCCATCCCTCGCTCTCACTGTCCCTCTCTCCCTCCTTCTCCCCTCAGGACATCCCACCATTAACACCAGATGTCACCAGGCTAGTGCCTCATGGATCAGAGGTTCCAGACCACAACATAAAATAGAGGAAAAAGGACTGCAGTAGTGAAACAGTCCTTAAAATTTGAGTTTGAGCATTCAGAGTCAACATATCTTCATCTGTTTCCTCACAAGTCTTCTCATTCCTACAAGTTCATAACATTCTTAGGAAAACAAGTTTCCTGGTCCATCCTAAAGCAGCTCCTTGCTCACTCACCATACTGGTATTCCCGTAACAGCATATCCATCTTATGCATCACTTTTCTCTTCTCCCCATAAAATGAAAAGAGAGGGGAAAGAGAGGGAAGCGATATAAGCCCTGGGCTCCTCCCACTCTCATCAGTCTTTGGGAAGGTTAATGATTAATTGAAGCCATCTGTTCAGGGCCTTCTCTCCATGTGATTAGTTTGATTCTGTCACATATTTTCACAAAAAGTCTAAGTAAGACCACCATCCTCTCCCATGCTTCTTAACAACTTGAGATAGAAGTAGTAGTCTTTGACTTGAAAACAGCTTAAAAAGTAAATTGTGAAGAGCTTGTCTTAACTAGTGTAGAAAGAATTCTTAGAAACTTATGAAAACTATTTTAAAGCAAGACTTACAATCTCTCTTTTAATTGTTATCTTGGAAATAACCGCAAGAGAGATAAAGAGAGGGAGGGAGAAACTTGGTCTTACTAAATAAATGCAACTCCATGAACTGATGCATTAAAAACCAAAAAACATCTTGAGACTTTCTGTAAAACTGCCCTATTTTTCATCCTTTTTTGGGACTTAGAGGAGGTCAAATAAAAATATGAGGCAAAGGCCGCAAAAAATGGTAGAGTGGAAAGAATTGCCTCTCTGAGGAATTATTCATCCTTCATGAATACTGGATCCCCTGGGTTGATGGTGCACAGCTGAGGCGAGGGAGCAGCTGTTCTTTTCACATATTCTCTCTAATTAATAAAAGAATTGCCATCCATTTTTTTCCTAGACAGGATTTCAGGCAGGTAAAAATGCATTAACGTTTGATCTACTTCCTGGCCTTTTCTTGCTAAGTAGGCTATTTATATAGTAGTGGTAGTATCAGTAGTAGTAGCAGAAGCACCAGTAACAGTCATCAACAGACACCTTGAGACAATACAGCTGCATATAGAGATAGATTTCCATGCAAGCTTCTTTCCTTCCTGCATTTCTTAGAAGCAGCCACAGGCTGTGGAAGTAATTTATTTTCTCCCTTCTCTGTCCTTTACTGTCTCCCCAAGAAGTTCTGCGTCATGTTCTTATATTTCTCCCAACACTTCCCAGGGAGAAATATGTTCATAAAATTGATGCACACTTCTCAACATGTGAGCACTGATTCAAGGATATACAACATGCACCAGGTCTATAATATGCCATTCATATGGGTGATTTTTGTATCCAGGGTAAAATGGACATAGTCTAGCTACCTTTATTCACAGTTTCTACTTCTCCTTCTTCTCATTCTCCTTCTCCTCCTTCTCCTCCTTCTCTTCCTTCTCCTTCTCCTTCTCCTTCTCCTTCTCCTTCTCCTTCTCCTTCTCCTTCTCCTTCTCCTTCTCCTTCTCCTTCTCCTTTTTCTTCTTCAATTTCTTTCTGTCCATGCAGGTGTTTCTGCTCTTTGCAATTACATGGTGGAGCTTTTGCAGTTTTTGTGAATGCCACTTTTCATATTTGCCTCTCCATGGAGGTCACAGAACATGCACAATGCCCATAAGGCATTTTTAGCTACATTTCTCTCTGCCTTGAAGGACTCTCTCGTGTTGCCCCCACATGAGAAAGAAATGCGACTAGAGGCAGACATCCTGATGGAGCCGTAGGTCATGCCTCATGTAGAAAGAAGAGGTGATATTAGAGACAGATTTTTTTCTTTGCCTCTGCAGGTTCCAGAACTTGCATATGGGAGAGAAACTTTGCTGTCAGCAGACCTAGAAGAGGGGGATTTTCCTACTCCTAAAAGGGCTGCACTGTCATCAGCCTGTGGAACATGGACATAAAGGGCTTCTCTGAATTAAGTCATGTTTGAGACAGCGCACACACTGCAGAAAAACAACCAGTGTTGACTTTAAAAAAGTGCCAGTGATGGAATTGTCTTGAATACAAATTTAGCACAATATGAATTACTCAATTTTTGCAAAGAATAACAATGTAATCATAGCCAAAGAATAAGATTTATGAGCTCTTTATTTCTCAATGCAAAACCCCATATATATAGTCTTGTAAATTATTCTTGTCTCACTATAGCCTTCAGATACTCCCATGAATACAAGAAGACCTTTTATATTGATTTCCTGTTCTCCTTCATTGCTTAAACAGGCATAAAATAATGTATGTTTCTGATTATTCTTATTGGTGTCTAAGTGTACTTTTGTTTGTTAACTTAAAGAATCAGTAAAGCTTAAGAACCAAATTAATCTCTGAAGTAAATTAACTATCCCTCTGAAGTTGCACAAGCAATAAATTGGTGTTAAATATTTAATATGGTACTCTCTTGAAATATTTCTCTTGATACAGACACAGATTAAAAGAAGTAGCAATTCAGTAAAGCATGACTCCAGAAGTCAGATAGTATTTAAAGCAAAAAAATCTTCTATTTGAGATACTTCAATCATATTTTATATTATCTACCTGCTCTTTCTAGAGCTTAAAAATACTGTGTGCAGCAGTAATCAGAAATTATTTAAAGATGAAACTCAGAATAAAATAATTTCCTGTGCAGTCAGCAGTTGCTCTATATCATGCACTAAATAGCAGGTTATGTCTGAGAAAAATAAAAAAAAGCTGCAAGTACACCTTCTTCTAGAAATCCTTCTTTCACCTTCTGATTATTGTGATGAAAGTATTTAAAAAATGTGAGAAATACTTTTTAAAAGAAACATTATTTTAATAGTCTTCTTAGAAAATGTAGCTTTCAAGTGCTTACTCTCGAGAAGCCAAAATATAATTTCAGTAGATCAAATTAGCTTTGCAGGTTATGATGTTTTCAAGGCCTATTGTCATGATTTCTATTGCATTACACAAGACATTTTAATAAGGAGCCTACCTTTCCAACACTCCTGATTACCTCGCTGCTTACTTCTTTCATTCCACTTTAAAACTGGATCCCACCAAGAGCATAAAGAAAAGAGATTATTTCTACTTTTTGCAGGAAAAGTGAGAACAATTGGCAAGTTTTAACTTAGAACAGTGTTCAGAAAGCTGAACATAACTTCAGGATGTCTCCTCTGCTAAAAAGCAGATAAACTTTGCTGCCTGTGCATTTGCTTAGATCAGCTGAGAGTGCCAATGTCCCACGTTATAGTCCATTCACAAAACCAGCAGACGGTCTCTTTTTTCTGCTAGCTCCAGAAAATGCCAGCATCCATTCCTTAGCCCTGTGTGTCCCCCTTCTTCCTGCTTGTGCTGATAAGGGTCAATGCGTAGGCACCTGATAGTCCTTGCTCCTTTATGTACAATATTGTGCAACTTCTCCTGTCCTCTCCATGCTTGCAGGTCAGTTGCTGACAAAAGCCCCTGTCGTAGCCAATATGACTGTAGTCTGCTTGTTTCTCTCTGTTCCAAAGTCTGTGTAATTACTACTCTCATGAAACCAGGAACACTGTCTTCTTTTTCTTTTTTACCTTTTTTTTTTCTTTTTCTCTTTTTCTTTTTAGTTTCCTTTTCCTTTTTCTTTTCTTCCTCTTCCTCTTCATCTTCTCCTTCTCCTCCTTCTTCTTCTTCTTTTCTTCTTCTTCTTTGTCTTAATCTTCTTCTTATTCTCAATACTTACAGAGTCTATATTTTCTAATCTCTGACTGAGAACTACTATTTCAGAGCTTTCCTGGAATCAGAAGCATGTGTAATATTCCACTAAATGAGGGCCAAGAGCTGCCAACTCACAATTGTTCTTTAAAATTGTGTCATTCTGATTATCATTTGTGTTTTTCTTAATCATATCATATTAGATATTGATAAAACCTTGTCAAAGAACTCCTTGTAACTCAAAAGCTACAGGAAACCAATGCAAGGTATCTCATGAAGACTTACAGATGGCGCAATATGCTGTATCTGAGGGACTGCATTTCACAGGACTAAAAAAATCAGTTTCTACTCTGTTCTGGTAGACTGACAGGCATTGCAAAAGACAGAGCAGAATATTATCATCATTGTTCTTTTAATTTGATTTTAATCTCTGGAATTCCATAAGAAACATTTAGATGATTTAATGATCATAAACTAGTTTTTAGAGAGAATTTCACAAAATAGCTAAGAGATTCCAGGCTCATGTCTGATACTGAAAGCATCATGCAAACACCAAAACAGAAAACCTGTCTAGCGTTGTCTGCTTTTTTAATTGCACAAAGGCAAGCTTCCAAATGGTCTATCCAGAGATATCTAAATTATTCTTTTGTATTTTTATGCTTATAAGCATTGAGTTTCAAGTATGAGAAAAATTCAATATCTGAATTTTTTCTTACTATAGACCTCTTCCTTCCTACATGTACTCCAGGAATCTCTCAACCCTGCAGATGGTTTCTATTAAACGCTAATGGTGGTATCATTAACATTATCCAATTAAACAGTCCAAAGAAAAACATCATCCTTTGAATGCCTTTTAAAAGTCTCAATAAAATTATGCTGTGGAACTGGGTGAGAGGTTGACTATTCCTTTTGGTGGAAGGAATATTGCTCATTACCTCCAGGTGATAGATGAAAACAATATACGTTGACGTAGTGCTAGGTTACTGCAATTGTCTAGTCCTGGTACCAATACAGGAAATTTCTGAATTACTTTGTCTGCTTGGAGAGGAGGAAGTTTCTGTAGACTAACCTATTTTGCATTATTCCCTTTAAAATTAAAAAAAACAACAGTTCAGAGATTTACAGATTAATAAAAGCTTGCAAGCACACAGTTTTTGTATGTTATCATGACAAAGTTTGGTTTTTTTTTTCTAAAAAGAGAGAACAGGAAAAATAGATTGAAAATAAGCTATAAAATTCAGTACTTGCCCATTGACATAAAATTCAATCACTGTGGATCACGTAATTTTTATTATCACGACAGATATTTTATTATTTTTTATTTGGGTAACACTGTAAATTGAAACAGTACTTCCAAATTAGTTAAAAAGCAGCTCTCTGCTAAGAAGCTGACAATGTAATTTGGATTGGTGGTAAAGAAGAAGCATATGGTTAAAGAAAAATTACAGAATGGAACTCAGTAGCAGAAAATTCCATACAATAAATGTTTTTGAAGGAAAGAGGAATTAAAAGGGACAGGAAAGAGTGCAAGTGAAACTAAGTGATAGAACAGTATCTTAGATGCTGTTCAATGTGGAACAGCATATCTATCCCATATTATGTAGTATTTGAAGAGTAATTGCACTCCAGGATTTACAGCGTTCCTGATAAAAGCCAGATCTGACTACCTTGAGAGAAAAGTGCATAATCTGATACATCTGGAAAAATTCAGACACAAGTTTAGGGGAAGGTATAGTTTGTGGTTCAAATACGTGAATCTGAGATCAGATGTTGAACCAAACAAAACTGTGATTTAGGTGGTAAAAGATAGTATTGGAAGAGAACAAATCTTGGAGCAGGGAGAGGAGAGCATAGATAAAGAATTAAGAGGAGGAAGAAGAGTAAGGAATAGAGGTGAAATGAAAACAGAGATGCAATATATTTTTAATAGGACTTGAGAATAAGTTATATATTGTAACCGTAAGAACCGAACCCTTCATCTGTTGTTGAACTGCCCTCGCTTGAATGCTTCTTTGCTGCCTTTGCATTTTGTATCCATATGTTGCATATGCTGTGATTCAAAGTTGTAAGTGGGCATTCAGGTATGCCTGCTTTACCCTTGGAATTTCTTATACACAGAAAGATTGTATTTCAACTAGCTTTCTGTCCAGTCTTGGAGCAGAGCGAGATGATTTGAGTAGCAGTTTGACCTGGCACCTCTCTTGAGGGAATCATCAGAGCACGCAGTAAAGCAAGAAAAGGCTCTTGTATTGGTCTACATGCATGTAGCAAAGCAGCTACTGTATTAGTCCCCTTCAGCCACCACCACAGAAGCAGAAGTTCAGGTAAGGTAACTGAGGGCAACTGACTGTGCGAACATTATTAAGGAAAAAAGCAGTGATCTGTCAGAGAGCCAAAGACCTTGCAAAGGAATGGGGATTAAAAACCCATATGCTTGCTTAGCCTGAGTGGTTTGACTGGCATGGAAGCAAAACAACGAGCTCATCCACTAAGAAGAGAGAACAAGACAGTCAGCAAAGCAGCCAAAGGGTCATTTGGCATTTCAGAGAAGGATATAAAGAGACAGTGTGATGGCCCAGTAAATTTGACTGAAGGTCAGAGCCAGGAGTCCTGATTATCCATTGCAGCTCTCTCTTGGGTTTACTTTGTGGCTAGAGGCTGGGATTCCACCTTTTTGTCTCCTTGCTTTCACATCCACAAAATGTGAATGATGATATTAATAGCTTTTGCAGATATTTCCCAATGCTTAATTCTGTAACACTTATGGAAAATGCAATGGCACCTGGAATAATTACACACTTTTAAACCCCTTGTTTGTACATTAGAAAGCCTCATGTGCACCACCATTACATTCATTGTACAGATGGCAAGTTTAGACTGTAATTAATTTCATAAAGCCAGCAGTGTAAGCATTTCCAAGCAGCACACAGAACAAAAGCATTAAGCCTGCCCTATACATTCCTTGGAACTGGTCCCTGAAGTCCTTCAGGCTGCTTTGTGTGCAGATGGATAGACAGAGAGACAGATACTTGCAGACGTAAGGGGAAGACCATGAGAGAGACTTTATACTATGTGCATATGTATAGTGTCTAATAATACAGTCTTGCTCTAGTAATAGCAAATAAGCACTCTTAAATCCTCTGGTTTGAGTATGACAGTACGGGGCAGTAAACTGGAGAAAAACAGAGGAGGAAAATTACAATTTAATAGTAACCTGATGTCAGTTTGCACCCAGTATAGCTAACAGTTCTTCAGTGTGCCTACATTCAGGAGGAGGTGGATGGACTAAGTCAAGGTGGAGTACATCCGCCTGAATGTATTTATGCTCCTTACAAATTATAGAGTGCCCAAACATGAGGCTGGGGGTTGGGGACATGAGGGCAGTAGGGTAGGGAGTAAGGTGGGGCATGCTGGTGTGGCCAGTGTTGCTATGATGCCAAGTTTTCTTTTTAAATTTCTTTCTCCTTCCTCCCAACCTTTGCTTTTTCCTTTCCCTGCTTGTTTGTTTATTTGCCTGTTGCTCTGTCTGGGCCTGGAAGATCTGGAGGAAGCAGTGATGATGAGGGGCTTGTTGAACTCACTTCAAAGGTGGGGGCTCTGCATGTGGGTTAGAGAGTCGCTAATGGGGTATACAAATACTTGAGGGTCATGTCTCATTGCCATGGCAAGGCAGATTTCTTCACATGAGCTGGGTGCATTCATGTCAAGGAAGAAGCTTTCAGTTGTAATGTGCCCTGAACTTTCTTTCTCCACCACACTGGACTTGGTTGCTCTGAAAGCTGTTCCCCATGCTATTCTCAATATATCTATCTATAATTCATCAAACACCCTAAGCTGCCAGTTTTTCAGGGTGTTGTTTTGGTTACAGGTTCTTAACTGCTGCTCATCTCCTGCTGATACTGCATAAAACCTGCCAAAAGCTTTATTTTGTAGATAGAAATGAATCTGGATTCATTTCCAGACATTCTGTCAAGAAACTGTAGAGCACATAAGCCCCAAAAAGCAAGAGTTTTTTTCCATGACCATTTCTGTACAAGCATTTGTCTACTTTTATCCACATATGGTTTGTTTTTCTGAAAAAATTCAAAGAACTCAAATGTACATTGCAAATGAGCATGCTTAGCAGCCAGGAATAGTTGCTTTGTTTTACACATGACTTCTAGTGGTTCAGAATGGCTGGATGCTTAGCAAGAGGAGTAATCAGAAAGAGAAATAAGCAGGACTAGCAATTTTAATTTAGCATTTCTTTTTAAATTACTTTCTGCTTAAATGAAGGTGTTGATCTTGCATAGTTGCTATTCAAATTAATATGCTTATGTGCTGAATTAAATGGTAATGTTAATGTAAGTAGAATATCTCAACTGCACACTTGCTTACTCATCTGCAGCATCTAACATCTTTATCTCATCTTCTTTCCGCAGCACTGCAGTGATAACACACACCATTGCCAATCAGATATGAATATAGTAGGTGCTTGGAAAAGAGGTTACACTGGAAAGAATGTCGTAGTCACCATCCTGGATGATGGCATTGAAAGAAACCATCCGGACTTGATGCAGAATTATGTGAGTGTCCATAGGAGCCCAGATTTGCTGCTTTATTATTACCCCAAATAAATTTGCTGCCTCTGGAAAGGTGGAGGGAGGGAGAAGGGAAGGAGGAGGAATCATGCAAGGGTGTCCTCAAATGTTAACAGCAATGGGAGGAAGGAAGACAGCTTTTGGTAATCTCTGTTGTTTTAGTACTGTGTTCCTTCTGAGTGTATTTAATACCTGGATGCCTCTCATAGCTGAGTCCTGAATTTCTGAAGGAGTGGAACCAGTCATCAGATGCTTTTTCTCTTTTCTTTATTAATTTTATTCAATGTCCTCACACTCTCAGAACTTAGAAATGGAATACACTACTTTTCAGTTAATTCATGCAGTTGAAGTCCATTTTTGGCCAATACATTTAGCTAGCGAGCTTTTCCCAAAGACTGTACTTTAGGCATATCCTTCTATGTATTTATTTTTAAAGCTATTTATCTTACTCCTAGAAATAATATTAAAGGAAAAAGACATGACTTGTTATGCTTCACTCACTTTAAAACAGGTGTAGAATATTTTGGGATCTTTCTAGTAAATCTCTCTTAACTCCAGTGAGTCCTCTCACAATTTGTAATAGAGCTGTGTCCTTTGTTTTCTGTGTCCTATGTCTCATGTCACCTCAGGACGTTTCTTTGGTTGTGGTTCATCACATTTAAAAGATCGGTTCAATATACCTTGGAGGGTTGTATAGGATGAGGAGAAGTTCATTCTTTAGTGGTTGACTTCTTGTGTTAGTGTCAGAGTTTGAAGTTATTCAGTGCTAGGCTTTGCTAGTGTGATTAGTCCTGTGCTTTGGGAGTAAGCATTACATGAAAGCACACGACCTTAAGGACCTTACCATTTCTCTGAAATACAGTGTGCAAGGTGTACATTCGCACAAGTAAGAAAACAAATACGTTTGGGTTGAGCCAGACTGGTGAAGATGACCAGTGCAAGACATGCAGGGACCTGCAGTCCCATCACAGACATAGATAGTAAAAGGGCCCTGAACATGGGCTTTTTGCCAGAAGGGTTATCTTGACAGAGTTGAAGAGATGAAGGTGACAAAAACATCTTTAACAATCCATCCAAAGGTACAATCATGTCCACAGTTTAAAGATGTTTATTCTAAATTAGCCACACTTACAGCTGTGTCCTTTCCCACGCTGCATGTGGAAGTCAGCTTTGAAATACATGAGGAGGACTGCACAAACACAAGTGACGGGCAATTGCCCTATTTTTCAATGTATGCTTGATACTAACGCATGGCACATCTTTCATTTTAATCTCCTAAGTTATTTAAGCAAATCAGATATAATTTTACTTCCTGAATGAATGACCCAGATTGTATCACGTCACCTCATCCCAGTACTGTCCTTCCACTGAATTTAAAGCAGCCATTTATTCTCCTACCATGTCTTCTCTCCCTTTCCTCATACCAACAAGGAATTCCCCCAAAGCAATACACATTGCTTGTTTGATGACAAATGCCTTCTATATGTCAGATTGTTGCTGGTGTGGCTGTTAACAGGAGTATTTGAGGTGAATGTGGTAACTGGTTTTGTACAAAGAAGAGATTAAAAAGAGATCCTTGCCATGTCAGCACACCACATGCTACCTCATCAATTAATGGGAGCCATACAAATCAGCAGTTATTCACTCTATGAACTATTTTAAGCTGTAAGGATCCTGGTAAATGTAAAATATAGAACAAAAATATGGACATATCTTGAAAATATTTGAAACAATTACACTCCCAGGGAAATGGGAATGCAGTTAATGTTGCATTTCAAACTGTGTTTTTATAACAGTATTCTTAAGAAAACTATATTATTCTTACTCCTTGAAACTGTGACTGAAATTTTTTGAATCATGAAGCATTTAGCAAAATCGCAATTTTGAGAATGAACTCTCTCAGCTTCCAGAAGTTTCTTAGAAGCAATGTAGTCTTCTGGTTAAATGAAGCACCACTTTCTATTTCGCCTCTGACACTGGAGCTATGCTTTTTCAGAGCATTTGTTATCCTTCTCCCTTCTCCAAAAATAAAATAAAATATGTAAATCCCATGATTATTAAATATATAATACTTTCTTAAAACATGCAATCATCACAGAACCACAGGAATGTTAGTTAACCTACTTACTCTCATGTAGGAGCCTGCTGAAGAATGTATAGACCACGAGTCAATGGGTAATTAATGAGAAACTGTGGTTTTTTTCCTGTTGGCTACAGGATTCGCAGGCCAGTTTTGATGTCAATGGAAATGATTTTGACCCTATGCCTCGATATGATGCCAGCAACGAGAACAAGTAAGGCGCTATGACATTCATGACATTTTCAATCTAGTTTGTCAAATGGAAAGTACCAGTTCTTCTTTGAAAATCTAGGAAACTTGATTCCTTATAAAGCAGTGTGATTTGCATTTAAGTCTTTGTGAAATTCATATTTACGTGTCTTCCATGCATACTGCATGACACTTACTCTTTGAAAGCATTTGGAGCCATCCAAAACCACATAATAATTAGTGTGAGAGTTCTGGGCATGGCATGTGAAAAGAACTATTTTCGGTCCCTTTGGGATACAGAAGATAAGGAGTGTCTCTAATTTTTCTCAGATATCATCTCATTTTGTTATTGGGCAGTTATTATGTGTGACAGCTGTCATGGCTTCTGACTCTCTTGAACTTTATAGACTGTGTTGAAGAAATGGACAAGTTAATGAAAATATTTTATTTTCTCTAATAATATTTTTTGAAGTGATGGAGATTTTACATGTGGAGGTTTGATAGAATCCTTATAAACCCTGAAATGGCAATCCTGCCAGATTATAATATCTGTATCACATGGCTGGTTGGATAGATGTCCTTGAATGACATATTTCTCCTTCAGAGCACTGCTTCCTGGTATTTGTCATTCCGGCTCTGCTCTTGATTTGCACTGGTAAAGGCTGAGGGAGACACTGGGAGAGACACCTCACCTCAGGCAGCAGGCCACCTTTCTGCCACCATGGGTATTTGAGGGCAGTGATTTGTTGGTAACATTTTTTAAAGATAGGTGCTTGGCAGAAAGAAATATCTTTCTGTGGAATTGCATGAACTAGAGTTAGGAGAATCCTACTAGTTGTCAACATGCGGACTGTGCATTTTGTTTTCTTGAGATTTGGTGGGTTTTTTAATTGTAGAAAGTATTTAGTATTGTTTGCCTGCAGAAAGACTACAAGAAGTGAAACTGTCCTTTACACAACTGAAATGCTTTTGGGTTTCTGTTGTCTCCTCCCTACAATCCCACAAACTTTCTTCAGAAGAATGCAGCTGGTGCAAGCAGCAAAACTTAACACTGGTTTGAGTGGAGAAACCAGTTGGAGCAACCTGGAATCACAGTTTGATGGGAGAATCCTCTCCTAGTCAACACCTTTTTCATAACAGCTGGGAACCATGTATGGACAGGCTGAAGAACAAGGCCTTGTTATGCATAGCTGCCTGTTATATCTAGATCTGCTCATCTTACAGTGAATCTCAAGGAGCTGTCATAGACTTTTTCAGCCATAAGGTGAAGTAAATGTGAAAACTAAGGTGAATTCTGCCAAGCACTGGTTTGGTCAGTCAGCCTGATCCTGCCTGGTGGGGCAAGAAATACATGAGTATTTAGCTCTTAGAAGCTCTCTAAATAAATGTACATACACATCTTAGTGTATGTGATTGTAATAACTAGAAATACTCTTTTAACATAGAAGCAAGTATTGGTATTAATTTGAATAATAACAGTATTTATTTGCGACTACAGTCTTGGCGTATGTTCTCATTCAGTTGTTCTTATTTGATGCTGTTTACATGCTGCCAAATATTTTTGTCTAGAAACAAGTACATGCAAGAGCTATTTCTTTCCCTGTTGCCTGTTAGGTATATCTTTCTCATCTTATTTTCATACAGAAGCTCAATTTACTGAGTCTTATCTGCTGCTTCTTCACTAGAAATCTCCTAGAGCAAGAGTATCATGAGAGAGTAAAAAGAGAAACTCAGTAAACCCCTTTGTTTTGAAATGTGTAAACATTTTGCATGTGCAAGCTAGTTTAAGTTTCAGCACAAATTAAACACTGGTGTGGAACAAATGATAGACAGACCCGATTGCTACATTGCCTCTGTTAAGTTGGTGACAAGCCGAAGATTGCAGAGCTAGATACTCGTAAGGAAAACGCTAATACTACACTGAAGTTGTTAGGAGAAACCCTTTAGGCACATGTTCATTGAAACATAAGAATGAATAAAAACCTATCAGTTCTGACTCTTTCCAAAGCCACCTAGTTTTCTTACAAATGAGGAATTTCCTGTGCCATTGTTATCTCAGCTTTAGAAGTGTCCTTTCACTGGTGTAGAAAGGTCAGAATCGGCAAATGTGCTATAAATTTTTTGTGGGTAATAAGAAAAATCTTTAGTTTGGCTTATGAGAGGTCTCAGGACTACAAGCAAGATTTATAAACATGCTAGTTATTTGAAAACAGAGTAGGAACAAAGGAACACAAATTGTTTACAGCCCAGAGTATGTAGGCATTGCCACTCAGCATGCTGCAACAACTACTTTGTATGACTGACCATCTAAGCCCTAGCTTTGAACTAGATGTTTATATTATAGCCCCATGCAAAGTGTTAGAAGAGCAAAACAGCAGCTGCGTGATCACCAGAGAAGCATGGTCACCCCCACTCCTTAACTCACGTTTGCTCCTTCCTTCTTCCCCCGTCCTTTGTGCATCTTTCCAGAGTGAATCACACTGAAAACTGCACTGCCACCAGCAGAACCAACAAATTGCGTTTTCAGCCAGGTAAGGCAGGTACCTATTTCAGCTCAGCCTCAGATCAGAGGAGAGTGAGACAGGCACGAGTGGGGAAAATGAATCGTGGCTTGAACCTCTCACTGGCAATGCCAGGTTCAGTGAACTAAGGCGACTGTATGACAATGCCCCAGGTGCCTGCAGGTGTTGTCCACAAAACTGAGTGTGATGGACAGGCAGTTGCCAGCAGTGGCCTCCAAGGAGTTTTGAGGAAAGATGTGGCAGTCAGGCTGGCACTCTGCGAATACTCATCAGCTAAGCTGCTGATTTGCATCACAGCACGTCGCCTTCTTCTGCTGTCCACCTTCCTGTATCCACACACACAACTTGGCAACACATCCTGGCTCATCTGTGTGAAGATGCTCCTGTCCTTGGAGTTGAGGCACAGCGAGGGTACACTTGGAGGCCTCTCACTTTAGGTGCACTTTCAGGTATGCACCTAACCTGCTTTATAACCCTTTGTTATAAAGTGTGTCCAGAGAAGGAGGGCTGCTTTCTGTTTTGTTGGTAGATCTTTATATGGAATATAAAACTGGACCAATTCATTTCTCTCCTAGGGCTAGAAGATTTGGGGTTTTGTATCCTGGACCCCTGGTGAATACTCTCACTGCTCCTCCCCTAAGGTCCTGTGGTGAGGTGTGGTGGTGGTAGGGCAGATACTGTGCTGCACTGGGCTTTGTCAATGTTGTCAGGAAGTACAGTCAGTGTAGTCAGCTTTTGGACACAGAGGACACATGAAATATGCTTTCAGTGTAAGGTTACTTGGCAGCCTAACATCCACTTACAGACTTAGTATTTCCAATTAGCAGATACTCTAAGCCTGGTAAGCAGCACCTAAGAACCTTCAACTTTTAGGGCTGTGACCATTCTGAACAAGAATTGAATGACTACATAGGAACTGAAAAGCACTACTAGTAGCCTGTCCATATTTTTATGTGTCAAAAATATCTTTAGAAATTGGGGTGGGAATTCTGATTTTCCAGCATATGTGGTCATTTGGTGCTATATACTCAAGTTGTGTCTGGAAGCTGAGGTAACCACAACCAGGGAACATTCTGAAAGCCGGAATTCTTTGCAAAGACTTCATAATGTGCAAGATCAATTTGCTTGGTTCCTACTTCCTGGTATAGCAAGTGGACAACATTGCATAATGATGATTTATGTCTTCCAGTAAAGGTGTGATGTACAAATGTGCCATCGTTTGATGAAATGATCTAGTTTATTCGACCTCATTTTATAATACGATCTTAAGGGATGGAATGATAAAGAGTAAAAATAATTGCTGTAAAAATAAGCAGCTATGAAACATCAGGGTACTGGGTCTGTTTGCTAGCTTCTCACTTTTAATTATTAGTGAAGGCTTTCTGATGCAGAGGTGTGTTGGTGAGGAAGAAGGAATGACCAAAGATTAACTGGAGGTTTGTGAATCAACAAGCGATAACCAGACTGGCACTTTCCAAAATTCATTTTTTAAGTTTTACATTGAATCTTCTATTAGCTAAGGAGAATAGGAGGGTAGAAAGAAATATTAGACTAATCTTTCAGGGCTTGTAGTCAAAATCAGGGTGGGACTATAGTTTCTTTAACTGCTATGGTATGTAGGAGTCCTGCCCCAAGTTTGCTTTGGTTTCTACAAACTGGCAGTAAATCACAAAGCTTGTAAATGGTACAGGCCTGTACTAGAGCTTCCTTTTGCTCAGAGGCTAAAGACAGCAGTCAGCTGTGGATGAAGTCATTCCTGCTATGCAAAGCATCTTGCTTTGGTTTACTACCGAGTAGTGCTGCTTTATTTTTCTGTTATTCCACCGTTACCTGTAAACATCAATGTTGAAACAACTAGGCGCTATCAGTCACAAGTCCTTAGACAGAATACAGATGGGATCACTGAAATGGTACGCTATTCATTGTACAGCCTCAGAAGCAAAACAGAAATGTTCATCGTATTAAATCGTGTTGCTATTTTGATCGAACAAAAATTTTTCTGTTTCATGAAAAATATCAGGCATGATATTTCAGACCTTAGGTCTATTCTGCTGACAAGTACTTCTGTAAAACAGGGGGCTTTTTAAAAAGCTCCTTTGAATAATACTAGTTGACTTTAATGCAGTTTGTATTAAACTTATGTTAGAAAAAGTAAAAGTAAGCTGTTGTTTCTGTTTTGGAGATACTGAGTCACTCTTTGGATGCCTTTCCAACATTTTTCAGTGACGTATCCCACTAAATAAATAACTTACTCTAATAACTTTCTACATTATTTTTTAATGAATGTAGGATTTCTGGGAGACAGCTATTTTTCCTGTTTAAAAAGCATGAGAAACAGAAACTATTTATGTCTAAACTTTGCAATATCTGGACAGCTTTACATCTTTTCTCACAATAGCAAAAAAGGTAATGAGTTAATGAATTTCAGACCTGCTTGATCCAACATATTGATGCTGTTTTTCTGTGGCATGCATTCCGATAAAGTTTTACTTTGCTTTGTCAGTCACATTAATGTAGATGCTCAATAAAATGCCAAAGGCTTGATTTTCTTCCAAGAGTGACAAGCAGCTTATATACTGTCTGCTTTTGTCAAAGACCTGTAATATGTCCTGAGTCATTTAATTGGAATGGATACTAGATATTTGACAGGCAAATCAGCTTCCGTTGCTTCCTGCATAGTCAATAAAGTAAAATTTAAAAGCTTCATTGGCTACTGTGACACTATTTGGAACAGATATATGAAGACCTGAGCACAGTCAAACAGAGGGAGCCTGAAGTCTCTCATTGCTGGCTTGAAAGATCATCTGAAAAAGGTTCCGACTGCAGCAGCATGATAGAGAGAAGTGCCAAGAATTAGGGGTATCTGTCTCTGTATTTTATGAATTTTGATTGCTGTTATGCACCTGTTGCTATTACTTTGAAATCAATTGTGTCGTGTGTCGCAGTCAAAACTGAAGGGAAGATAAGCTGTAGCGAGAAGCCCTTCTGCACCATCTTGTGCTTCATCTTTTGTGTAAAAACCAATTCTGCTGTCAGATGGCTAGTCACAGCAATAGAAAAAGACACTGGCAGCGTTTTAGACTAGTCACTGCTTTTTTAGCTTGTTCTTGCTTAAGACCTTCAAACAGGACTGAACTGTAGATCCCAAGGCTCACATCTGCAGGGAGGACGTGGGATAGCCAGTCATTAAGCTGTAGAAGGAGGATGGAAGTAAGTTGGAGCAAGGTATCAGCCCTTAGGAAAAGCCTTTTTTCAGTGGAATCTCCATTGTGTCTGCTTTTTTTCTGTAGTCTAAATTTTAATCTTGACCTTCTCCAGCCTCTGGAGGCTTAAAACCCAGAGGATTCAATGACAGTGCCATCTGGCAGAGTATGGTCTGCCAGAGGCTGGAAAAGCTTCTGTTAGCAGATAAATATTCCTTAACAGCAAGGTAATTTACAGTAGAGAGTTAACTTAATATGTATACATATTTCAGATCAATAGATCGAATGCTGACACTGAGTGTGGTATTATTAATTCCAGGTACCAGTGAATGAATGTCAGGTGTCTAGTGTGTCTCAGTGTCACTGCAAATTTAATGGACTTTCGTTAGGATTTTTCGGAAACTACAGGTTTTGGATTGTTTCCTCGGAACTGGTGAAATGTTCATTTACGAAAACCAAGGTCTCAACCAAACAATCAAAGGTCAGGGGTATAGATGCTGCAGTCAGAGATTGCAGTCTTGATTTATTGTGTTTTGGTTCTATTTTGATTTTAAACTCATTGCCCTTATGGTCATACCCTATTGTGCTGCAATTTTAGCAGATGTTAATAATGAAGTAGGGTTCAGTCTGTGTCAGCCACAGTGAGATTGCCACATTTGCAAGAAGCAGTGTTAGTGATTCATCAGCTAGCCTCCAAGTTAATTACAATCTAGTGACCCAACCAAGTGCCTAGGGACATGATGCAGCATGGAGATCATGAGATATTAGATCTGTGTTGCTTGCCAGCTGCTGTAGTTAAAGGTCCCAGTGTAAAATTGTAAAAATAAGGTAGATAAACATTGCAGCTTGCAGAATTGTACTGTGCTGACACAGGATAATTTTACAGATTCATTCAGAGCATGTATTTCTGCACTTTCTGTGTTACCTTAGAGTCCCTGTGTCCTGTTATCCAATGAACATGCTTGTTCTTCAGGTGGCCATACCTCAGGGGTAATTATCATACATTCTTTGTTTCTCTCAAGGAAGGACTTGAAGAACATGATGCCTGTATGTAGAATTTTTTAAAGGAAACTTTCTCTCCTTCAAAGAAAAATATTGTATACAGATGGAGCATGAATCTCCACCACAAAGCACATTTGATAATGTTTTGTTTTTTTTTT
>VZZY01007403.1:32928-43840 GCA_013400335.1 Eurystomus gularis
ATGGTGGCAAGTGATGGCCAACTTTGTAAGAATCCAAGTATGACTTTTTTTTAAGAAAATGCCTGTGACATCTTATTTATTTTACCTGATGGCCTCTTGAGCCAAAGTCTGGTTTTGAATAGTGAATTTTCATGCGTTTCCCTATAAGCCAAACAAACAGCAACAAAAAAGCTTTTTTTCTTTCTATTCCTTTTCTTTCTATTAAACTCCAGGTAGAAGAGACGTTTGTAGATGGACAGAATGTCTCATAACCAAGCTTTCTTTCATGTTTCTGTTCTGTGATACTACATCACTCTGACATTAACACAAAGGACAAGTACAAAACCTTTTAGCTGAGTGTCTCTTCAAAGTGCCATTTAATAGCCTGGGAACTTATTTCCCTTCAACATAAGCTGCCAAAGGATCCAGTGAAATGAAGCATCGACCCCTAAAGTTTATCAAGATAGGCCTTTGTGGAAGAGCGGTCATGCTTTCTTCTAGGACTGCATCAACTTTTTAAACAAGTTGTATGTGACATTGGCATCCCACAAAGACAGGAGATTGTTGTGGTTTGATACATACACATCCAAAAAATGCTAGTTTGAAAACACCTCTTGTTGCACCTTTTGGTACTGGCTTTGCTGCCTCCGTAAACTGTAGTTTGAGGACTTCAGGATTCCATGCTCAGCAGACGTTTTCATAGTTTTAAAGCAGACTTAACAAATTTAAGGCATCCATTTCAACACGTTTGTTTATTAGTTAAGAAATTAATGAAATAATTAATCAGAAGGCTTTTCTAATTTTAACTGCAGAATTCAGAGTCTTTTCCAAATTGTCAACCTCAAGCAAAAATCTAGAACAGGGAAAATTAAAAGCAGTGTGGAAAGAACATAATTTTTTATGTGCAGATTTTTTCAAAAGTCCTCACTTTCACAGCATAATTGAAATATTACTTAAAGGGCCCATAAAAGATAACAAATTAAAACAAATTGAGTTGCATATATGATTAATTAACACAGTGGGAAATGGATTGTAAGAAGTGTGATTTTATACGTATGACCTTGAAATGAATAAAACAACTTCTGATTTTGTCCTTTCCTTTATAAATGTGGAATGCAGTTAACAATAATCTTGGCAGAGAAGCAAAGGTCTAATATAAAAATCTGCTTACAAAATAGACTTATACTATTACTGGATTTAGAATATTGAAAAAAGAAGAATTTTCCAATACGTGAGGACTAGTGAAATATTCAGCAAAGTTGATTTAACTTACATGTTGTAAAACTGTCTGAATATCTAATTCTCTCTGGAACTTGCTTTTTTCTATGAAAAATTTACATGAAATTTCTTACTATGCTTTAATTCAATAAATATGTGTCACAGTACTTCCATACCTGCCCTTTCAAGCCTCAGCTACTTCTTACTGAAGTTACATCTACCACTGTGACTACTTCCACTTCAGCTGGAATTTAGGCTACAATTTCCTGTTGCTGTTAATCCTGTGTTACTGTGGGTTGCTGCTGGGAGATGCAGTCACACTCTGAGACCCCCATGCCTGCCACATGTCCCCTCTGCTTCCTCTCTACAAACTTTACATGGCCCTGGGGTGACCAGGGTCTGTCTGGTGATCCAGTGGAAATCTAACCCTTTTTATGGTGGTTGGTGCTAAAAAAGTAGCAGGTACCCGTATGATGCTGTGAACCATGGAGAAATTTAAACTGTTTCTTCCATTCTTCTTCAGGCACCCTCCCTCTTCCAGGTGTGGTTTCTATCTGTCCTCTTTCTCTACTAAAGAACCTTCCTCCCATCACTGCTTCCCAAACTTGGTACCCAGAAGGGATTTCTTACCAATGCAATCTCCTTCTGGGAAGCTGCAGCTCAGCCACGTGCCTTTCACCATGCAGACAGTGATTTATTAATAAATGATACACACTGAGGTGGTGAGTGTGGGTATTTCTACATTTCTAGACTACAGTCATCCATGCTTTGATGTTTGAGTTATAACACCTCTAAACTCCTGTGTGGCACCTAACAAAATCCTAATGAGAAGAAGAGAAGTTTACAAATCATATGTCCTGTAAATAATTCGTAAGACAGGCACTTTCCTGTAAATATTAATACATTCTAAAAAGACACTACTTCAATCAAACACAGAGCTGGAACACTATTTGAAAATGCTTGAAAATGAAGAGGGATTTTTTAAAAATTATTTTGATCTGTGATTCCTGAATTATTTCTTTCAGGCTTTTCAAAACAATTCCGTAATAGGATGAGACATTGGTTTATCAATTAGAGCTAAATAGGCTTTCTTGAAATGAGGAAAATTAGGCTTCATATGAAAAATAAACTTTCAATTGAGTCTTGAAAATTTCTGTGATCAAATTTGGCAAATGGTTAATTCTGAACAGGTTGATAGTAAATTTGTTGAGATATACATATTATTGTGAAACTTTGATCCAGCTTTAGGATTTATCAGCATGCAACCTGTCACTTTGATTTTGTGAATAAAGATTGCACTTTTCGCATAGATTATATTTATCTTACATATAAACAGAAGGATCTCCTTTGAAATTCTAATAGGTTGCACTGATCACTTGTTTTGTTTTCTCTCTCTTTTTCCTAGCCCTGTTTGTTGTTATTCGTGTTTTACAGAAATCCATTCCAAAGAAATTATCTCAGTGTTTCTCACCGATGTGTCTCAAAAGTTTAAGGGAAAAGAGTTGCACTAATAATAAGAAAATAAGGAGTGAGTCTACCCCAAACAAGCTGTATCAAGAGAAGGCAAATGTGATTCTTGTCAGTAATATGGATGTCATCTTTAATTCAAAATCACCCTTGTTTTCCAGATGTCTATGTAAGCAGTCTGTCAACCAACACCAGCAGAAAAGTGCCTGTGTACACAATTGACCTCACTTCTCCTCCTCTGCAGTGTTTGCCATGTTATCTATTTTTTGCCTTGACTTTTTAAACTTCTTTTTTTTTGTAGCTACCAAAGACTTACATTATCTTTCTATCTTCATCTCATTGAGTCCCCGTCTCTTTTCCTGCCTGGTCTGAAACTCTGTATCTCCTCTCCACAGTAGCTCTCTAATGTTCCCTGCCTGCTCCTTGTTACTTGTGTCCCATTTCTGCAATGGAGCTGCTTAACTGTGTGAGGATGAGGGCAAAATTTACTAGTAGAAAACACCCTGTGAAACATGTATTGCAGGCAGAAACCATAAAAGGCATGTGTGGTGACCATATGGATGACCATTGTCACCTTGCAGAGAGTATGGATCTGGGCTAGGCAAGCCATCCCACTGTGGCTTTGCACAATGGGGAAGGGAGCGAGCAACCACTGTAGATTTTCAGTTTTCCTTTGGCAGCTTCTTAAGGTTATATCCTTGCAGCCCAGCCCTGCTTCCAGGCATAAGGTATACCTCTGATGTGGAGGTACTTCAGCTGTTTTTGCTGCTCCTGGAAGTGCTTGCAGCGTTGGACCAAGGCGTGACCAGGACATACAGAAGTTTTGAGCACACCTGGCATATAGCCAGTCTTAGGCTTGCCTCTAAATAGCAGTGTGGACACTGGTGCAATGCCAACTTCCTTGTGGAAAAGTGTGGTACACTCTGTGCCTGCTGGAGCTTGTATGGAGATCTACATACAAGCAACATGAATGGTTGCTGGAAAACACAGGACAAAATTTCTGTCTATAATGTATAAAGTTTGGCTCAAAATAAAAAATCAGTATCCAAGAGTTCTTTCTGTTGCTGTGGATTATGTATTATTGTTGTATGTCTTTGCTATGAACTGTGCATATTTCCAGTAGCTAGAAAGCCTATCATGAAGTGTTTAATATGATTGTAACGATGTTAAAATGTGTTTGGAGGAATTTGTAACACAGGTATAAATTTCTACGAGGGATTAAGTAGTACAAGACATTGTGGTCACTTACGCTTTTAGCACCTGAGGATGAGCAGAGTCAAAGCCTTTAATCCCAACAATCTGTGCTTACTTGGAAAAATGTTTGTCTGACTGCAGGCATGGAACCCGTTGTGCTGGAGAAGTGGCAGCCACAGCAAACAACTCACACTGCACAGTAGGAATCGCCTTTAATGCCAAGATTGGAGGTATGTGAAACAATCTCCCACTAAAAAAAAAAAGTAACCAAAGAGCCATCTGTGCTAAATGGAACATTCAGACCTTTCTCAACAAGAGAAGGAGATTTGTATGGATAACAAATCTAGCTGTGTTAGCAAGTAAATCTCAGTTGTAGAGTGGTCATTAAATACCAGTACTGAAGGAGTTTGTCTGCAGTGATGCTTCTCCACCGCTGCCTGGAACACTGCTTCTTAGTACACATAGAAAAGTAGAAAGTGAGACCTTTGATGAAAACACAAAACCCAGAATTAGGACATTTGGGTTTTCTCACAGATTCAGAATTCTAAGTGATGAACTTTTAGCAGAAGTAAATTTGTAGATAAGCATTATTGCCTTGCATATTGATCCCAAACAAAACACTGTCAAAACATAATACATTTTTGTATTGTTTGGCTGTGGTTACAGAGAATCTTCTTTTGATCCCTCTGTGTGATTGGGTTATTGCCTGAAATACAAGACTTGATTGCACTTTCTTGCAAGTTTGGCCAAGAGGCTCCAAGTGGTTTCTATGAATTCTTAGTCAATGACAGCTCAGTGAAGAACTTTGGCTTAATTTGTGGAGATGACTGTCAAAATCTGAACTGGCCAAGTGATTGATTTGTGGCAGGTTGTTTCATGTGGACATGGCATTTGGTTATGTACCAGCGGCTAAGAAATCAGATTTATTGCATGGTCAAACCAGAGTCAGAGGAGAGTTAGTGCACTGATCGAGGTAAAAGATGGCTTCTGGAGAAGTTTCGTTTGAGAGCTGGATCGTCACACAACCTGCAAGAGCTTGGGCTTGTCCTTTAATAGTTCTCCATTAGTAACAGTGGCTTCTTAATACATTATTATTTATTAAACTGTAGGAATATGCATTAATAATATTTTAGAAAACCTCTAGGCATGTTAGTTTAATCACAGCCTTTTCTAAATATAGTGTAAAAACAATTCAGATGGACATAGCATGAATGCAGTTAATGTGAATAGTAAGGACTGGATATGTGTTCCATCTTATTATTTATTTGTTTGTTTTCTACAAAAAATGTAACACCCTTCAAGAAATTGCACTGTTGTAAGTGAAATAAAAATTTTATCCACTCTGTTTGTTAGCATGATTCTGTAGAACAATCACTAACACTGTTCTTAAAAGAAAGCTGGAAAACAGTAAATGTGTAAACCTCACCTGAGGTAACATACCACATTTTAAAAGCATCAGCACTTGAAATAAGGCTTCAGGAGGCTCAGCAGATAATTGACAGAAAATCAAAGACAAGAGGGAGTTGCAGAGTATTGAGAAGGGAGATTAAGCTCCCTCCTCCACTAGGTATGTATATTTAAGAGTTTTGTCGCTGCTGACCTCTGTTTGGCATGCCTCCCTTCCTTCCCTCACAAAAGCCGTAAGCTACACATGTGAATATGCAGTGGTTGTGTTCCCTTTCAACAGGCCAGATAGAGTGTGAGAATGTTGAATCATATTATGCTGGACAAGTGTTCAGTTCACTTGTTTCCCAGGAACTTGAAGACCCTCCTGTGGCCTTCTTGGAGAAGAAACTAGGGCCGAGGTAAAGCAATTACATTCTTCTTACATAGAGGAGCACCTGCCAACAGTGATGTTGAATTTGCTCCACCAAGATAAGTACTTCAAACCAAAAAGCATCTCTGGACACTTGAGGAGTTAGTAAGGAGATAAAGCAGAGAGGAAAATAAATCCCTTCCATCGATACTCCATCAAATACTGACAGCTGAACAAATCGAATTAATAATCTTTATGATGGGAAGTCATTAACAAGATATCCACCACTAATGCTCACTTTTTTTCTAAATGCATTTGTACTTGTCTCATTTCCACACATTTAAGAACCTCTGACCACAAAGAGATCAAAATTAAGATCCTTAGAAAGTCTGAGCCTTCTCTTACAAGGGTGTAATTTGGGATGTAATCTGCAGATAAAAAATATGAGCAAAATTGCAGTTTAGACGGTCAGTTCATCTAGAGGTTGTGACAAGTTTCTTATAAAAAATTATGCACTCTGCCTGCAGTTTGTGCTTAGCTAGGCTACAGGCCCTTTCCTTAAAAAACAAACACAGACCAGTGCACCAAAGGGGTAGATCTCTTTTTTAATGTGATTTTCTGCATTAATCACACATAGCAAATTACCACCTACAGAGCTTGTGAGACTTTTTATAGGAGGAATGGTTAGCATATTGTTATTGTTACAGACTGATTGTGGAAGTTGCAAAGCATCTGTGGGGATTTGGGTGCTTAGTTACTTGGCTGGGCTTGTGTCCTGACGGGAAAACAGTTACACTGAATTATGGCACAACAGATGTAGATTGTCTTCAGCTGATGAGGAATTAGTTCAGCTGTTTCTTTAAGTTTCAGTCAGATCCTGATTAAAAACAAACATTTTAAAAGAAAACTTGCTTTCAGCTCAGTTTTGCATGTTTCCTGCAATTCATTGAAAGTTTGTTTTGACTAAAATGCCACTATGTTTTGGCAATTACTGCAAATATTGGGAAAAGTTTATAGAGCTCTAAAGTCTTAGGTTGAACAAGCTGCAAATGCAGTCTGTTAATTGCCTTCTGGACAGCTTTTGTTGCACTATCACCACATGCCAAATGCAGTTTGGAGGTTTTGTGATCGGCAGAATTAACTGGTCCAGACATTTTGGGAAAAAAAAGAAAAAAAGAGAGAGAGAGGGGAATAATTTTGTTTTAAATAGCCAGTGTTCGTTGTTCAAAGTCACCCCTGAAGCCTGTCTATTAGTTGTTGCCGGAGAGAGCAAGACCTAAGTCACAGTCTTGTCTGTGTTGCTTTAGATTTGACCACTTCACCATTAGCAAAAAAAAACTGGAGTAAATTACTTTAGGTGCCAATGGCAGAATTTGGAGTTATTGTTCACCAGATGCATGTAGCATTATTTAAGATTGCTAAACAGCAACAGAGACATAAAGGGAAGCTTTGTTTTCCTTCTTTCGAAAGCAGTGTACCTTTTATTATCTTTATTTAGAACTAAATATAGTTTAATGTGCTTGAAAGAAATTGAGAACACAACTTCCACCCATTAGTTTTCTGAGTTTACATGGAGGAAAAAAAAAATAAAACTTGAGAATCCCAGAGTTGGTTTAATGACATTTTAAATAAAGTAAAGTTCATAGTGAGATCACTGTTTGTAAAAGTTTATTATCTCAAAAAACATGGGCAGCTTTTTTAGCGAACTTAGAAATATGGTCACTTTTTATTTTTGAGTCAATTAGAATAAGGGATAAAAGACCCTCTATCAACAAAGCGCCCCCTATGACTTTTGTTAATTGGAAGTTAAGGTCTTGGTAAGTACTCAAGTTACTTCAGTCTGAGCTCATGAGCAAAGTGAAATGTGTCCATAATTTAAGGTATGTAAGTGTATCTTATAAATAGCAGTGGTCTTTTAAAGGGGAAAGAGCATCAATTGTTAATTATGGAAGTAATCATTACTCTGTACTCTCATATAGTTATATGCTAATTATTATTTAATATTTCATGTCCCTTTGATCAGATGTCACACGAGCTGTATGTCGTTAATTTTTCTTGTTTAGGAAAAACTGGCATTGGCTGCTTTTAAAATTAGAATTAACTTCAGTTGAAGTCTTACAGTTAGTCAAAAGAACAACTTTTAAGATTTTCTCAGTTTCTAGATTTCAAACTAGACTTACTCAGTCCAGTGATCCTAGAATATCATGATGCCATTCACTGTAGAATGACTGACACATTGACTTGTGGATTCTTTTAACATAAGAATTTCAGATTATCCCTTAAAATCTTCTGCATGGAGGAGAATGTTCACAATATTGTAGTTTCATGTTGAATAAGGTTACATACAGGGTATTTGTTAGTAAATTTCTATAATCATCTTGCTACTGTGTATAGTAATTGGTCTGTACATACCAGCTTTCTCCCCTGTTTCTTCTTTGCAGCCTCATATAATGAAGGAATAATCCCATGTTTATCTGTCAGTAGAGATCCTTTTATTATGTCTGTTAACAAACTTAGGACTGTGAATGACTCAAAAGTAGGCGCTGCAGTGTCGCTGCAGTATAAAAAGAGAAAGAAAATCATATATTATCTTCAATTGAGACAAAGAAACATTCCAAGCTTCAAGTCTTTTAAAAAAATTTATTTAGTGTGAAGAAGTTCAAAGTTTGTATAGTGGATAAATGACTTGGAGATAATTTTTAAAACTTGAACAAAGACTAAAGCAGTTCTTGCTTTTTGTATTTTGTCATCTAGAGGCTTTTTTCCATTGGAAAAACACATATCCAAACAGGTTTGGGGTTTGTTTTATTTTAGCCACAATAGAAATCCTTATGATCATTCAGTCCAGTGTCCTACACAACAGTTTTCTCAGGGGAAAAATAAAATTAAAAATAAGCATTTTTATTTGGTTGGTCCTTTTCAATGTATCTTTCATTCTGAAGGTGTACGGATGCTGGATGGAGACGTGACAGACATGGTAGAAGCAAAGTCTCTAAGCCTTAATCCCCAGCACATCCACATCTACAGTGCTAGCTGGGGGCCTGATGACGACGGTAAGACTGTGGATGGACCTGCTTCTCTAGCACGTCAGGCCTTTGAGAACGGCATCAGAATGGTAGGTTGGCATCAAAGTGCAAGTGTATAGGTACATATGCTCAGTATGTGCAAGTACACAGCATGGGGAAGAGGAAAGAATTCTCACGGAAAGAAGAAAAGCTTCTTCTGAGTAAAACTAAAAATGCATTTTCCTTCTATGATGACCTCTTTGTTTAAAGCGACTGAAATGGTTGGACCAAAGTAGAACTGGAATGTAGTTATGGAACTGGAACATGTACAGCAAGATCAGAAAGTGCAGCTGTTGCTGAACTCAGTGTTTTAACCAGGTATGCCAAAACTGATTTTAGCAAACTATAGCTAACATTCAGCCTGGAAGATTTGTGTGTAAAAGTATATTTCACTGAGAGACTATATTAATTTAAGGTCTACTACAAAAAGCAATAGTAACAGCAAGCAGGGACAATGGGTGCAGAGGGGTCATAGACAAAGTTACAAGAGCACCTGGTCAAACTAGCAGTCTGTATCCACAGTGCAGCGTTTCAGGTGATTTACAGTGTACTTGACTGTAAGTTGTAAATGCATACATCATAAAATTGATACCCACTATCACCACACAATAAACATTGCCTAGCACCACAGGCCTATGAGGTTTGAATTCACATCTAATCACAACTACACCCCTGGTTTATTCTGGTTTCCTCGAAAAAGCATAAATTTCTTACTCTCACCCCTGTCCTCCCTGCCCCAAATGTGCATAATAATACATGCTCAACTACCTAGCAGGAAAGTTATGACAAGCAATTACTGAAATAATACCAAACTAATGACAGGGACTGTGTGCTTCCTATGCTACATGATGTTAAAAACATATCTTTTTAACTCAGTCTTGTGAATGCTTTACTAACCTTGCAGCCATGGACCGCTGCCTTCCTTTCACTTGGTCACATGATGGCTATTTGGTGCGGAGCTGCAGATTTACATGTTTGCTTGTTATATATTATGTAATAGGTGAAGCCAATCATAACAAAATACTCAAGCATGTACTTAAATTTACCCTATGAGAAATTCCAGGCGCTTAGCAGTTAAAACACATTTAGGAACACTGGTAGATTCTACCTGAGAGAACTCTGCTGAATTCAGTGATCATTATTAAAATAGTTATTGAAGTGCTCTTAGAGCAATGTAACAAGTATGTAGAAGACCAAATGCACCTCCATTACTGCTTCCCATGTCTCATCACTCCTCCTTTCAGATGCTCCCCATCACCCAACAAGAGTTTACTACTGTATGACAGTGACCACAGACAAGAAAAACATTAAGGTGATGAAGAGGACCCTAATGGAACTGCAGGATGCAGGGGAACTTAAAATAAGTTTTGTGTTTAAACATAAATATCGGTTAGTTTAATGCCATATTTCATTTAAGTAAAACAATCATGTATAGTTCAGCCCAAATTTCTGTACCAGAAGAACTCAGCCATTTACTCATTGAAATCTCAAACTGGGGATAAATCCAGTATAAATCAAGAATGTGGAATAGTTTGCCAAGAGTGTGGATCTTGCCTAGAAGCATTATTGTTCAATTGTTACTATTATGGCTGTAATATGAGAGGATACCCTACAGAACCCAGATGAATTTCATTTTACCAGCACATTGTTCTGTATTTTTAGTAGGTACAAATATATAGTGGAAACATCGTATTTAATTTGAAAATTCTGAGGTGGTCTTTTTTCTGATAGTCATGTAGAAAAAGAGTTTGGTACATTTTTTTAAGGAACAGTAGAAGTCATATTTGTTGCAAGTCAAATTACTATTTTTACAATTTGGCTTCTATTTCATTTCATGAACTTCTTGTTCTGCCTGAAGTTGCTTGTGCGGGGTTGAACAGATCTAAGTATTTGTATATATTCGGAAATTTTGTCTAGCTCTGACTGAGAAAGCTTTTTCATTGCTACTAAGGAAATAAAAGTCCTCTATGAGAAATATACGATGTTTAAGGTTAACCTCTGATTTTCATTCTTTAAAAATGTAATGTAGACTGAAAGATTGTAAATATATGTCTCAATTACCAGCTTCCTTAATAGGCTTAGTTTACAGACCAAAACTTACTTTAAGCTGAACCTGTTCTTGTTCTTTTTACTAAACCATGCCTTTCCATGTTCAGATAAAGGTACTTTTTCTGTATTTCCTTATACTGTCTATGGTGGGTTAACCTTGGCTGAGTGCCAGGTGCCCACCAAG
>VZZY01007403.1:44298-56349 GCA_013400335.1 Eurystomus gularis
TGGAAGAAGAAAAGACAAATTATCTGTCTTCCAGAATACTCCTAAAATCAGATCGTCGTCCAAGGTAATAGCTAGATACTCAGCCAAACATAGATTTACCTAAATAGTCACAGTATTTGTGCAAATAATAATAGGCAGACAAAAATGCTTATTATGTTGTGTACAGATCTTGGCCTTCCTTTTTTAAGAAGTATTAAACTCAGCAATAACAGTATTACATCTAGTATAGCCTCTGTGATGTAAATTAAAGTGGTGTTAGTACAGGAAAATTTGGCAAGACCTTTCAGATCTACACAAAGGTTCAAGATTCTTCGTTTATTGTGCATATGCACACACAACTGGATAGTGTTTTTTTAAAAATGAACAGCAAAGGAAAAGGTCAAGATTTTTTAAAAGCATCTGAAAATGAGATTATGCTTTGCTTGTTTAATTAAGAAAATCAAAGATGATGCTCAAAAATAACTTTAACTAGAGCATAATTAAAATGCATTAGTACTTTATTATACTTGTGAAGTAAAAATGAAATGGATGCAAGAGCCACAGTTTCTTACTCAGTTTGCTGAGACACTGAGATCCATGAAAAAAATGCCTGGTTTATCTTTAGCACGTATTATTCCAATTAACAGCTTATGCAGGGTGTTTTAGAACTATTATTATTTTTAAATCTGCTGAGCTAATATGATTACTCCTTCCAAATCCTGCAGAAAATAACAAAGATAAATGACTGTACAGTTTTTCTGTAGAGTCCCACAGAGACAGCACATGCCATGAATTGAAATAGAGAAATCTATTTAAAGAAAGGATACTGGGTAATAACTGAATTTTTGAAATGACAACCTAACCCACAAGTTAAATATGCTTTAAAAATTCTGCCCAGGATTAAGGTAAAGGAAGAGGAAACCAATTTTTAAACCTGTCTCAAGTACCATGATTTTCTGTCATCTTTGGGATATTTTGTTTAATTCTATTAAATTTGCATACTTGAGTTCAAAGAGAAACCTTGGAGACTTTGCTATCAAACAATTTCTATGCAAATATAAATGCTGCCTTTATATCATGCTCCCAGGCGACAAGACCCTTTTCTTGGAAATAGTGTAGTCATAAGGGTGGAAATCTCTAGAGGCTTGTGTTTTAAATAGCAGTGTATTAGAAGTTGTAGACCTAAAAGTCTCTAAAACAATTCTATTTTAATCACACAGAACTCACCTGAAAAAGATTAGACAAAGGGTAGTATATGAAAAATTACAATGTTCAAGAAAATATTACGTATGTAATGTCACATTTCACTCCGTGTTCAGGAACAGACTTAGCATTGCAAAACATGAACATAGCCAAATCATGTACTAAGACTGTGCTGAGTCTGGGACAAAAGGGAGAACACAAAAGCCTTCCCTTGATTTAGAAAGATAAAACCGAAGTACCATTAGATTTTAAGATGACTGTGTCTCACAGTCTACAAGCACAATGCTAGGAGCATTTGAGAGGCTTGCTGATTCATATCTCTGTGATACAGCATTCTGACTTGTTCATTTCTATTCATACAAATAAGCCTGCTATTCTGAGATCAGTCTCAACATCATTTGGGGAGCAATGCTTTTCAGATACTTTGACTTGTTCTTTCACTGCTGTTTGGCAAAGACCTGATAGTTTCTCGATGTATGATCCGTATTGATATTTTACATTGAGGAGTTTCAAAGAGCTGGTTATCTCACTTCTCCAAATGTCTTGCCAACTACATACTTTCGATTGTTTTTTCTGCAGTACCAGTAAGGTAGTCCAAATCAGCAACAGGGCAGGTCATCCTTAATATAACCTAAGAGGGTGGAGAGGCAGGGAAATCCACATGGAAACTTTTGGCTTTCTGCCTGTCTCGGCACAGGGGCCTTCATCTTATTGCCATGACACCATTCTGTTTAGCAAGCTGGACACCAGCCAAAATGCTTGATGGACATTAATGATCAGACGCTGTGTGCCTGAACCTCTTGTGAGAACTCGGCTTGGTGCCTTCCCTCCCATCATCACTGCCCCTTCTCATCTCTCTCGCTTCACCAATTTTGGCTGCAGAGTGTGTGTTCTAAGGGTTTGCTGGGAGCAGAAGGCTTTCTTAAAATCACTAAACAAGCCTCCTACCCACATGCAAGAGAGAAAGGCAATGAAGGAAAAGGGCAAGGAAGAAAAGGGAAAGGAGAAAAGAAAGAAAAGGATTGCCCTTTTTCATTGTGCACTTTTTTGTGTGTGTTATTATCATCATCATCATCACTACATGCTTCTACTCCAAAGGTGGAAGGGGTTGTTCATAATTTGCAAGTGCCCAGGCAAAGGTTTGCTGCCTGTGTCGCACCACAGATGTTTCTCTTAAATTTCTTTGTCCTGTCATAACTCCTCTGGATCCTTCTGAGTAGGATGTGTTGCCTACACAAAGAGGAGTTATTCTGTGCTGCTTTGCCAGAGAATTCACTACTAAAATCAAAGAGAGAAGTTACTACAAAAGACTTCCACTTAAATGTGTGAAAATAACTTCCAAAATGGCTGTTGAAATATTGTGATGCACAGAGGTTAGGACCAGATTTTTTAAACTATCTATTGTGTTTGTCCACCTTGCGCAGATGTCATTTGAGACTGAAAAATGCCTATCTGTGTTTATGTGTATCCCAGATCTTGTACAGATACGTTTTGCATGCACAAGAGCTCCTGTGCATTTCTAATTAGTTGGCCAAAATCTACTTGTTGAAGATCGGTTGGAAGGATTGGTGCTGTGCTTGGAGAATGGCTCAGAAGACATGACTTCCAGTATGCTTATGTAAGCTAGTGTTAGGTCCTGGCATTTATCTGTTATATGATTTGCATGTAGACTGTATATGCATATTGCATCTATGATGTAATATCTGAATATGTGATGTTATAGTTACTTCAACATACCAAGTGAAATTTTGGGTGGTTCTGTACTACAAGTGTGTGCTGGCTGTGTACCAGAACTGGAAAAGTCACGTAGCTTTTTAACACTATAATTCTTTCTTCTGATGTCACAAGACATAGCGCCATGGACTTGAAATAATATTCATAGTTCTAACATCACAAAAGATTATTATCATCTAGCCTTGACCTTCATCATAAGCCAGATCAGCAAAATTTCACTCAATTATTACTGCATCAATATCTCTATTTTTTTGATCCATCTATTATTTTCTGTTTTCTGTACATATTTTGGGAAGAGCTGGTCTTGACTAAAAACTGTTACAGCCATGGCTGTGCAAGTCACTAACAACCTTGATTTTAAAAAATATTTAACTTATTATTAATCTAAACTTTCCACTGTAAAATGTCTCTTCTGCTATATTTATGGTGCATCTCCACATGTCAGTAATTACAGATTTTGGCCAAGGGATCTCTTGGATAAATTAAATTGGAACATAGGGACATAAGACAGGAAATGACCCTGTAGGTCATCCAGTACAGTTCTGTACTATCGTAGTCATCATGTCCTATAAATACAATCAGCAATTTCTATTCTAGAATTAATTAGAATTTTTTCCCCTGTTTCTGTTGTGAGACCATTTCACAGCTATCACTAATCTATTGGTTAGAGATGTTCTTTTAAGTTACAGCCAAGAGTTACTCGTGCAGTTTTCTGCCCATTTGTTCCTGGGCCAAAATTTTGCTTCAGCTTAAACAACTTTTCTCCTTCCATTTCAGTTTCTGATGTAGTTATAAAACACAGTCCCCTCTCAAACTTCATTGTGATGTGATAAACAAGCCACACACATTAGTCACTTAAAAAATAGGCTGTCCCTCTCCATGCATATCAGAGTGATGCTTCTTTCAACATCTCCCAGCCTGAATTATTTTCTTGAATGCAGATGATCAGGATTACTATATTCACTAACATGTCCTTTCTTTTTATGTCAAAATAATCTAATAACTTTGTTTCCCTGGCTCATCCTTAAAATACTCGTAACTTCCTTGACTTCTGTGTTTCTCCAGCTCAGCCCACGTCAGCTCTAGTACAACCATCTCTACCTCCACCTAGCTGTTACACTAACCAGAATTTTCCTTTGTTTCATTCCTGATTTCTTGGAGGGCTCACCACATATTTTGCAGAAGCCAGACAGACTCGTTCAAATACATTTCTCTTCACAAAATAAGTTATCAGAGAAAAATGTACAAGACTTACCTGGAATTCTAAAGTTTTCCATATGGAAGAGTTTGACGTAAGTAGTGAAACAACAGCTCTGTGGATCCAGTGGTCATGGACTCCTCTCTAGAGTGTTTAATCATACAGTAGTGTAAAAGCGATGAGAACTGCCTGAACCTGCTCCATAGAATGGGTGTTGGTGTGTGAATTACCTCCTGTATCTAGTCCTAACACAGATACCTTCCTTGTGCGCTGCCTGTTTACTTTGGCTTTGCATGCAGAGACAATTTCGCCTATCATTAACTACAGACTCTGTGCAACAGAAATTTTGGAGAACCCAAGTCATTTTTTATCACAGGTGTTTACAATCCACAGCTTCTTTTACCCCAGTAACAATATCAGCAACAACAACAATAGTAATGATAATATGGAGAGATAGTCTGAACCAGAACTGCATTTCATGCAGCCCTGTAGCTGACTGTATTTTGTTCAGGAAAATGAGAAATTCATTCCAGCATTCCACAGGTTCAGATTTCAGGTTTCAGCCAACACTTCTTTTGGTTGCACTTTAAGCACTAATTATAGCCCTGTGGGGAATATCTTGGAGCTGTTTAAGCTGTTGTTCTAGTGAAGAGTAAAATAAAAAATACACCACATGCAAGGATGCATGTTAAATGTTCCTCTGATATATCCCAATAATTATGGTATTAGTGCATGGGTGCGTGTGGTTATTCAATACGTTATTTTTTTATGAACACCTAAAATATTTTCATGCATCAGTATTCTAAAGATATCATAACCTATGAGCTAGTAAAATACATTTTTCCTTCTTTTTATTCTGATATTAATTATTTTGTCTTACCTCTTTGTAATTAAGAAACTGGTTCAGAAATAGACAAAATGTTTAACTTTATTAGCAACAACTGTCCTTTTCAACAATATAAGGTAATAATTGTATTTCATAAGTAGTAACAGATTTTTGTGTTGTGTTGTATTGTATGTATGCCTGTTTGAGCAGTAGGAAGTATTTTCTTGACTTCCTAGTTTTCCTGGGGCTCAATTTTAGACATTTCCTCAAACATGCATCTTAATTTATGTACACCTGTGTTAGACGTATTTCTCATTTCTTCAGAGATATCATAGGAAATGTGTATTCTTCTGAGAGCATGGATACCTCAACAGAAGTAATGGCCTCAGAAATTTCTCTAATTGTTCATGAATTTTTGCTTTTAACACCCAAGGAGGCTGTTTTCATAAAAAATGGTATTTGGCTATCTTCATATAGCACTTCAGGATTGCTGACTTGGACTCTCAGCTTACCATGACCTGTTTTGGAGGGATGCCTGCTTGCAAGTCAGAGTGTTGTGCAGTCTACAGAAGAGTCTTTGAAGGGTGGTGTGCCAGACTATGTTTCGTTCCCAGATTAGAGGTTAAGTGACCTGCTAGAAACTCAGCAGGAGCTGGGAGATGCTGCTTTTCTAAAGCAAAATACTGCCAGTCAGCAGTATTGCCTCTACACAGGGCAGCACCATCCATCTCCCAGGGAGCACAGAAAAAAAGTGGAAGCTGGAAGCAAGGAGGTGCTGCCTTTCACAAGCGCATCTCTCAGAATGCTGTGATCCTTGGTGCTTGGCCCTACAGTGCCTGTACTGTGCTGCACTCAAAGTCATGCCTGCATAGTATTTTTTTTAAGTTCTTCAGAGTACTGACCTCTGTTCTACACATTCAGCTATGAACATTTCCTCTTTAGGAATTAGTTTTTAATGAAGAGGTCATACCATGGGCTACTTTTTCCAGCTTCCACATCAGGATCAGTTTCACTTCCCAGCAGTAGTTTTCGTTCTTGGAAGCATTAAGTAATTTTAGAACAGTATTGAGGAGAATAAAGGAAATTAAATGTTTAGGCTCTAGGTGTGGATAGAGTGTCCCTCCTTCTCTCTCTGTTTTATATTTTCATGATGTGTTTTCTGCTCATGGGTGTGGGATTTCCAGCATATTGGTGCCAAACTACCTCTCCCTGGCTGCAACCCCGGTACCTCTAATTACTCCAGGTCAGTGGTTCTGTCCTCTGCCTTTCCAGCTCCTTCACATTTTCTTCCCTTGGTAAATTTGTTCACTTTTATAGAGACAGTGACTCACCCCAGAGGCAGGGAGGGTTACTGGGGCATTCAGTTCCTGAACAGGAAAACATGAGGATTCACAGGCTGGATAAAGACAGCTTGACTTGTAAAGCAGTGAATGAATGTCCAGTCTAAACTTTGTAAAATAGTGTGAATAAATCTTTCTCCATTGGCTCAAACTACACCTCGTAGATGGAAACTGTTTTTATTAGATGGAAGTGTGCTGGAAGCAACTTAGTATGTGGGGCTGCTGGTTGTCCTTAAATGAGTGTGTGAAGACCTCTACTTTATAATGGTTCCTGCCAGTACCACTGAGGCATTCCACTTATAATGATGTGATTCATATGTATACACACACACATACACAAACACATGCACTTGGAGCGGGGGTTGTTCTTTTAATAGTGTTAGGAAATTCTGCAGATGTCATTACGAACATGTTCATACTGGCTCTGATTCTTGGCAGACTAACCCTTCCATACTGTTGAACTGGAAAAAAAAGAGTTTTCGTATCACTTACACTGCTTGCAACTTGCTGACCAAAGAAGAGGAGGCACTAGCAGAAAAAAAGTGGGCATGCCCCACGATTCTTGTGCCTTGATGTTACATTTTCTACCTTGGGGCCTTTTGGCAATGACTTGAGTCTGTTTCACTGAAGGTCAGCTGTCTGTTAAGCACACTGGCTTTGCCCAGAAAATGTGCTGGAAAATTGGACTATGACTATGTCAGTAGCAAGTCTTAGTTGTTAGTGAAAGATTGTAAGAGGGAGTCCGTAGCTATCGTTGCATATGGAAGAGCAGAAACAACACTGTGTCTAGAGGGAGACGTAATGGATTTTTAACATCATGGGACAAGCAGTGAGTATACTTTGCTGTGCACCCATTTCACCCTGCTCTATGCCTCTACTGTAGTTCACTAGATCTTTTAGTTTTGCTCAAGTTGTACCCATATGGCTTGTAAATGCACCTTTGCTTTTGAGTAGTAAATGACACATTGCTTCTTTGGCAGCTAAAGGCTTGACTTTTTATCTTAACACCCCTGGGCATCTGGCAGATGACAGATGATAGATTTAGACAAACAGTAAAAGCTACAGAGTGCCTTGCATGTGTGTTTATCTTAACTTTGTAACACAGTCCAAATGTTATTTAACTTTATATATTTAAAGGAGACCAATTGGGAATGGCATCCACATACAGTAGGACAGCTGATGCTGTTGCTCTGATTACTTCTTTGATATAGTTACTAGCAAGTTTATAATTTCCTGAGCATGACTTTCCTGAGCAAGACTGGGTCTACTGAATTAAAGCAGGCTGTTTAGAAACAGAGAGAAGTAGGAAGACAAAACAGTAGTTTAACAATAGCCACTAAATGTAAACCAGCATTTGTTTACTTGACACATTATTTTAATCAGGTTGAATTTAGTTTGGGGGTTTGCTTATTTGTTTTCCTTTTTTTTAAGGCTGCCATTTGCTTTGCCAAATAACTTCCAGGAACAAGATCTTTAGCATGTTTTCTAGACTGAAGGTAATGCTGTTGTTTTCCATGCATCGTTGAGTTGTTAAATGTGCAGTATTGCAATATCTTAGAGGAACGGGAATTCTTTCTTTAAGTATTAGAAAATGCTCTTTTCCATTAGTCAGTGCACCTGTGCTTGTGTATTTGTGGGAGACCTAAGTTTTGGAGAAATATTTGTTATTACTTTTTCATGAAAAAATAGCATGGAAGGGTAAATTTGGATGCAAATGGCTGCTAATTTTAAAGCCCTGTCATTATTATTGAAATATAAATTGGTGTTTATTGTCTTTAAATACTGCATTGCAGAATTTCTAACACTCATTGGTGTGACTCATCAGAACTACCTTTTGTGCCCAAAAATGTATTCATATACCTGTTTCTGCAGCTCATTTTTCATTATTAGCACAGCAGCGTAAGTATGCATCTGAAGAAATATAGACACATTCTCTGCACAGAGAAGCTAATAATTCAAGGGTTACTCCCGCAAAATTTACACAAAATACAATCCTACCCTGCTGTGAAAAGGTTTTCATTGCAGGAGTGGGACAAATCATGTTATACTGCTGTTTGCAGGCAAATAGGCTGATGAGATCAGCAGAAAAATGACAGACAGACTGTCATTGATAGGATATTTTCCTGTATGCTTATATTTTGGGGAATTTTTATACAAACCTTTGTTTTTAAAAGTGGATTGTAGACTTTTAGACAACCTATTAAAGCAGGTAGATTCTGTTTTTCTCATACTTGGATCTGTGGTTTGATTACCATGAATGTCTTCTCTCTCGCCTGTGTTGGTAGATTACTCCAAATTTCACATGGGGTATTGATTTGGCCAAATACAGTTATATAATACTGTGCTTTCAAGAAACACGGATGAAGAAGAAAAAAGTAAAATTCTCCAGACAGCAGATACTTGTGAAAATTCATCAAAAAAGGGTTTTGATGGAATGTTTTGACATGCTCTGGAGGTAGAAGTTTGTCTGTATTATATGCTTTTTTCTGTGTATTCTGCTTGCCTATGCATACGTTGAAGTTGTCTGTGTGTGTATGTAGGAGAGATAAGTTGTTTTTTAACACCAGTGTAGGACCAGACAGGGATCTGTACATTAGTCTGAAGCAGGTATCACAATTGACACATGAGCCAAAAATGACCATTGAGGAGACATGAGCTGAAAGCAAATAGTAGAGTACTGCTGAGAAGCATGATCTAATTGCAAGAGATGACAGGATGAAACCAAAATAAAACCAGTAAATATCAAGTAGGAGCACATAAAAAAGTAGAGAACCAGCGTATCTGTACCGTAATCCTCTATCGCATTCTCCACATACAGAAGGTCCTAATTTCTGGCTCCCAGATGTGCTGGGATAATAAATAGGTGAATATGCATGAAATAATCTTTCCATTTACCCGTTCTTTCATCTGTCTCATCAGCTGTTTACAGAATGCAAAAACATCATAGAATGAAAGAGAAGTGGTTTGTTAACCAGTTCCAGCCCCATAAAGTTGCAAAACGCATGCCGCTGGCTTTGGGAGGCTCTGAATCAGACCCTACTGGCTGAGAAAAGCAGGCTGAACAAGAACCCCAAACAGAAATGGGGTTTTTATTTGGCATGAGTTCATGATGTGGGGAAGGAGAGCTGTAACACTTTGTAAAGGTTGTCTTTAAAATAACAAAACATGTAACTGTTTTGCGTCTTTTTGTTACTGTAGTAGCTAAAATCAACTAAAAGAAGTGAAAAAAGTTGAAATAGTTACACTTCCCGGCTGGTCAGACTAATCTTGCCTGAAGAATGTGGATTTCATAATACATTTAACTTAGCACTCTGTGATTTTTTTTTTTTCACTGCTTGAAATGTTTTTTTTTAATGAAAAGTTGCATTTTACAGACGTAATCTTGTGTAAACACTGGCCAGCAGAATTTGATATTTCGCTGGAGAGAAGAGTCTCTCCAGGTAGTATACCTTTATTAAACTCACAAAATTAAATTCATCAATGTTTGAGAACTCAAGCCTGGACTGTGAACTGTGAGGGTTTTTTGTCTTATATTGATGTAGGTTCAGTTATGCTCAGTACTTTGGACTTTTATATTTTAGCCCTACTGAATCCCCTCTGCACATCTGGATTAAATGAATCTTTGAATTGCTAATTGTTTAATGTTGACCTAGTAGATGTCCAAGAGAGGTCTTTATGGTTTTGGTGGTACACAGTTGCACTCTGTTTAGAATAAGGACCCAAACAGAGAAACAAACTCCCCCCATGGCCAAGCAATTAGCTCATACACAGAAAGTGGTGCCTTGTAACATTAGTTTTTCATACACAGGGGTGGGCCTACCCAAAACCCAGGCAGGCATTACATGATGAGTTGCAAGCAAATGAGGTATATATGAAACTGTTAGCATAATTGTAACTGAGACAGATGTCCCATGCTTTGAGAGAATGTCATATAAGAAAAGGTGACACGATTTAGCTTAATCAAAGTTAGGTTTAGTACTTTGGTAAATCTTTCTATCTGAATAGTAAAGTGTTTCCAGATAGTGAGTGCTGATAATTAATGGAGATCATACAGTTTTATGAATCTGAATTTCATTCACTGGCGTGGAATATGTAAATATAAATAAGGAAACATCCAATTACCTATGTATCAGCAGTTGTCAATTCCCATGTATCAGCAATAAGGGTTACTGATCATCTTTGCTTTTTGGTATCTGTTTAAAAGTACTAGCATCAACAAAAATGTTTTGATTCATTTGTACACTGTATAACTTTGTATATTTAGAAACTGTCAAGGTGAGTTTACCTGTTTTACGTCCTCATTTGAAGTCTTGAATATGTCTAAGCAACTTGCCCAGTTAGTCATATATTTAAAATATGATGCTGAACTGATGCTTTAGTGCTTCATTAGAAGAATCTTTTAATTTTGCCCATTTCTATTTATATATTGTTTGTGCATTTGGCATTCATGATGGACCAGATGGGTTGGACTAGATTACCTTTGGTCCCTTCCCACCTGATTTCCAGTGTCTGTAAAACAATGATGCTCTTGTTCACAGTATATAATGCTACCCATGCAATCCTAGTGCCACCAGGCAACCCATGGAGAAACAGCTGAAACTACTCTAATAAATGAAAGGTGTAATGCATTACGAAGAGGTTATTAATATTGTTGTATTTCTTTTCCTCTTCTAGCTCAGCGTGATGTTTTAATGCTTATTCTGAGTCTTCAACACCTCTTTCTTGGTACAGCTGAATTGCATAGATGCAAAGGAACAAACAGACACTGTATAAATGTTGTTTCTTAAGCTGTATTCATACCTTCCATTTTATGGGTTTTTCTGGTGCCAGATTCTGAAAACTGCTAAATCCTGTTTTCATTTCAGATCTTCTTAGTGAGCTGGTTTCTCTAATTGTCTTTCTCTCATCAAATGTCTTTCTGGGGGAAAAGATCTATTTGTTAAGTAGGTGAGAGGGAAAAGAAGAGTCATTAATCAAATCTTTTGTGCTGTTTCCAAACAGGGACGAAGAGGCTTAGGTTCAGTCTTTGTTTGGGCATCCGGAAATGGTGGAAGAAGTCGAGACCACTGCTCCTGTGATGGCTACACCAATAGCATATACACTATCTCCATAAGCAGCACCGCTGAAAGTGGGAAGAAGCCATGGTATCTGGAAGAGTGTGCATCCACACTAGCTACAACGTACAGCAGTGGGGAATCCTACGACAGGAAAATAGTACGGTTTCAATTTTTTTTTTTTAATGTATATGTGTTTGTGTTTTGCATAGGGAAGGAGAGTAAGAGAGCTCATTTATTCTAATTAATGGCCTGCTTTAGGAGAAAAACATATGTGGGAAAGGTCATTTAGCCCCAGCGTGTTACTCGGTGTTGCCATACCACTCTTTGAAACCAGCATGGGTATCTCTACATGTTGCAGCTTAGTGCAGTGCAGATATACCCAATTCATAGCAGGTTTTTCTGCGTACCTGCTTGCTGCCAACTCTGAGTGATGCTTTGAAAGATCCTATTGCCACTGCCACCAAAACAGATTTCTTTCATTACCAATATCTTGGAGCCCATCAGTAGATCTGAGAATATATGCTCCTGTTGGTTTTAATCCAGTTGTCAGTAGTTCTCATATTTTACACACATGATATTAGCATTTTTCCCAAATACCTCTCTATTTTATTTTGATTCAGCATAATTCCTTTTTTACATTCAGTGATGGTCAGTTATTACTTGTATTGCTGCCTATTCCAGCTAGCTGATCCATTGCAAGCAAGATTAACCTTA
>VZZY01007407.1:0-22347 GCA_013400335.1 Eurystomus gularis
CTATGATTCTATGAATGTTCTCCCACCACATGACAAAAACCCCCTGTGCTTTCATCACCCAACCCCTGCACGTTTTGTTGGGTAAGGGGGAAAAGTTCCTACCCTGAGGAGAAAGGTGGCTAGGACAAGGAGTATTGCTCATCACTGTGCAGCACTTCTGGGAGAACAAGATGGCCCATGCTGGTGCAAAGAGGGCAAGGGAAAGCTCTTCATGTCCATAAAAGCATAAATATTTCCTTAAATGAACAAAGAGGAGGGAAAAGTGCTAAATGAAACAAAATAGTTAACTGCAGTGCTCACTCTTTTTGCTCTTTAAGTATCTGCAGCCAGCAATGGTCACAGTGAGTGCCAGGAATATGAAAAGGTTGCTGAAGGGCAAGCGCCAGCAGTCTCAGCCTTTTCACACTTGTGCTGCTGAATCACACGTAACTCTGGGGCTGTGAGAGTCGTTGCCAAGATAGTGACATCTTCAGGCCAGTCTAGACTTTCAGAGCATGGAGAGCAGCACTAACTGTTCTGAGGGAACTAGGGGGACAAGATTTATCCAAACATGAGAGAAATACGTGTATCTGGGAAAAAGAAAAAAAAAAAGAGATCAGGATAAAATTAATTTTTACTGCAGCCTTTTAGGTCTTGGCTTTGTGAAAACTGTTTCAGGCCATTGCCTTTCCTTAGGCAGGTCAGTGGGCCAAACCCAATGATAAATACAAAACCCTGAGATCATTATTCCCTTCTCAGATTTTAACTGATTAAAAGCTCCCTTCTGTTTGGCTGGGCTGTGGTCCAAAGCCCAGTGACCACCCTGCTGCAGCAAAATGCAGAATTAGAGTATTCTTGAAAACCTAAAACATCACTTACGCTTTTCCTGATAGGAATGATCTTTAATGGTTCACGCCCTTGCAATTGTCTTCCTCTAGGCTTGATAAAACCCTCTTGCGGTTGAAGGATGTAGCAGCTGGGGCACTTGGTGCCAGCAGAGATTTTCGCACTGGGATTTCACTCCTTGAAGGCAAGGGAAGGCTGGCTAGTGGCCAGGCAGTGCCTGGGCAAGGCTGTCCAAAGCCCCGCAGCGAGCTAGGGTTGTACTGCTGGCTGAGCAGTGGCTAGGACACCCACCTCTGTGCTTTATGAAGGTGTCCACCAAAATCTGGGTTGAAAGCATCGTCTCCACTGGTGTTGGCAACATCGACAGAATCTTGGTTAAAGTAATGTTTTGCTTCTTCAGGTTTTAATCTGGGGCATGAGTTCAGTGCATTTTCTAAACAGTCTTAAACACTGATTTCCAGTGATCCTGTATGTTCAAGCTGGAATATTTTAACATTAAACTCAGCCTTACTTCTGATTTTAAGTAAGGATGAGCTTTTCAGGACAAAAAGAAACCCAAGCCTCTTAAACCTATCCACCTCCACTGCAGTAGGTGAAACTTGCTTTCCACAAGAATTCCCAAGCACATTATGGCAAATTTCCCCAACCTTTCTGCAGCTGCACTGGCAGGGGGCCAGCAGGCTAAAGGCAGTATCAAATTGAATGTAAAGGTGCAATATACATAGCCCAGAGCTACCAGCACAAAAAGCTCTGCCTAGGATTCCATGGCTGCAGAAGCTGCCCATGGCATCCAGTGCAGACTCAGCCCTGGGCAACCAAAATGTGTATTAAAAATTATTTGTCTCTTCCCTTATGATGAATAACAAAGTCCTGTCACTGTTGGAGCATCTCCTTCAAGCTTGTGCCTGAGAACAACAGCCAGCCTTCTCCTGTGCTCTTCCTGGAGGATGTTTCTCCTCCCCCCAGTGGACCCTCCACCAAAGGAGGTTTCCCCAAGCTTTCCTTCACTACAGTGGTTGCCTTTCCTAGTCTGGGTAAAGTGATGTCTCTCCATTTCCTGACCTCCCTGCAAGGGCTGCATGGAAATATTAATCCTGTCTTGGATCGAGAGGAATTATTTTTACCTTGAAATGACAACAGTATGACATCCCTCGGCCTTTCCAGGGCTGTGGGTGTTGCTGTTCTGGCTGCTGGCTGCCAGCAGTGCGGGGCTTGGGTTTGAAGGGGGCTATGGATGAACCCAGGTGTGGATGCAGGATGGGGGAAGGAGCTCAGGACAGGCTGCTGCCTGTGCAGGATGCTGCCTTGCTCTTCTCCTTCCCTTCTTAGCTGCTTCCTCACGTGTTTCCTTTCCTTTTTTTCCTCCAGCGTTTATCAGCAGTAAGAAACCCTTTCTTTAATGATGCAGTTTTTTACAGTTTTAAAATAGCAATTGTCAAAACCTTTTCTGACCCCAACCGATGCTTTGCAACTGACTGGGCAGGAGTCCTCCTCCTCACAGCCTGGCACGTCATGGCCGAGGCAAATCTGATTCAGAAGAACAAAGATTCTCTCTCTTGGTGATGGGCAGGGAGCAGCAATACATATCTTGACTAGAGTGGGGCATTTGAATGCCTCCCCTGTGACATTCTTACAAGACCAGCCAGGGAAATCCAGACCAGATTAAATCATTAGTCAGTGGGTGCACAAGTGGTTGAAAAATGTGCTGAATATATCAGTTTGCCATCAAACTGAAAATTAATTTTTAATGGGGTCACCCAGGGTCTGTCCAGGGCCTGTTTCTGTGTCATATTTTCATTAGTAACTTGGATAATGGAATAAAGTATGCTTATAAAATTGGCCCATCACACTAAGCCAGGAGGATTGCAAGCCTATTGGGGCCCGGGATTAAAATTCAAAATAGCTATGAAAATTTGGAAAGGTTTTCCAGAATCAACAAATAGAACCAAAGAGAGACACGTGCAAAGTGCATGGAGGTCAAAAGTACTTGTGTTGAAAGAGGGAATGACTGACCAGATGGCAGAAGAGACCTGGGAGTAAGCACAGGCTGGGTAATCACAGTGACCCTCCGGCGTGCACCCATGGGGATGGGAAAGCCAAGGGCTGGGGGGGAACTTCATGGCACTGGGAACTTCTCAACTCAAGTGCTGCGTCCAGCACTGAGCATCATCTTTTAAGAAAGATGTAAATGAAATACAAAGCCCTGAGAGACCAATGTGGGTATTAAGAGGTTTATAAAACCTGACCTGGGAGGAGAGGTTGGAAGAGCTTGGGGTTGTTTAGACTAGTGAAGAGAAGATGGATGGGTCTGGAGGGAGCAGGATAGCAGCCTTTAAAGATTACTGTAAAGAGGATGAAAATCTGTTGCCTTAATATCCACTGAGAGTGGGACAAGGAGTAGTAGGTCTAACCGGAAGAAAGGAAGATTTAGATTAGATATTAGGACAAACTTCCCAACTATAATAAAAAATAAGCTCAGGAGCTGGCTACCTTTGTGGGCTGGGGGAGTGCAGTCATTAGAGGTTTTTAAGAACAGATTAGAAGAACATCTGTCAGAGCTGGCCTATTACAGCTTGTCTCACCTCAGCGCCAGGGAATAAGCCACATACCATACCTTGCTGGGATTGCTTTATCTTTCCCTGCAGGTGTTTTGCAGGAGCTGAGGAAGCTGTATCAATAGCTCTTGGTCTGCTGTTTGGGAAGCAGAGCAGCTCCGGCAGGAGGAAAACCCAAACAATCTATATGGGACATGAGTAACACGAGCACATGGTGGCTGGTACTTACACAGTCATTAGCCACAACTGCATGACTTCACTTATAGAGCAAGACATTGAAAAGCTCCACTTAAATTCAAGCTGTCCTTGAGCTTCCTCACTCAGTGGGATCCTTCCCTATATATCTCCTAAGGCACCTGAAATTAGCAATGAAGTTCTCTCAAACCTCATTCCTGATATTTAAGCAGGTTTGGTACTTGGAGCAGCTCTCACAGGAACCATATAACACCACAGTACTAAGGTTGTAAATTGAGTCAGTCTCCATGACATAGCTTGTAATTAAAGTGCTAAAAAGTAGAATGTTAGAGCTGCAAATGGCAAAGGCCACCGTACTGCTTTGTACATAAAACCAGTTGTACACCGATAACTCATTGTCTTCGTATTTCCCTACCTTTTTTCAATGTGATACGGCCTGTGATAAAATGTGCTTTAAAAAGCAGATGGTTAAACAAGATGTGCAATCTGCTTACTATTATAGCTTCTGCCCCAAGCTGTGAATCAGTGCCTCTTCACTGTGACAGTCCAGGATTATTAGAGCATACAGGTTTGTGTTCTAGGAAACAGTAAAAATTGTCTACTCAATGATAAATAATTGCTTCTTCTTTAGAAGCACTTGTTATCACCTCCGCATACTGAATATTTTTAGTACTAGCAAAGTATCTTCTTTTCAGCTCCCTTGAGACATCTGCTCTCCATATGGTGGACTTGCTTCCACAGCCTGTTTCTGGGAAGGAGACTCCTGATATGACAAATTGGAATTATTTCCAGGTCTTCAAATACTTCACTAGTTCCTGACTCATGTAATTGAGCCTAACAAATTCTGCACAATTGTACATGTTTTAATCCCTCTTGCCTAGCTAATTTTTGTCATATTGCTTCTGCTGTCAGCAAGCTGCCTTTAAAACACCGACACAGTGTTGTCGGTGGCAGAGAGCCACCTAGGAGCCAGTGCTGGTGCTGAGCCCACCTAGGGTACATCAACCCACTGAGCCATCCTGCTCCTCAGCTCCTTGAAAAAAACCCACTAGAAGCAGCACAGTCACCCCATCCTGGCTGTGCTGGTGGGGCTGCTGGCACAGACGCACAGCCCCTTTGAGCATCCTTGCCAGCTCCTCAGCACTGCTGCTCATGCAAGAAAAATGGGGACATCCCATCGCTATGGGCCATGCTTTCTGTGGTTTCTAGACCTTGTTCTGTGGAGCAAAGACTCCTTCTGTGGTCACAGAGAAAGGGGACAGCATTTTTTTTCCTTTGCTTTGGCAGCAAATGCCAGAGGATGGATCGAGAGCTAAAAAATAACCACTCGTGTTTGTGTGTTCTACATATATCTATAGTCACCCTTTTATTCCCCATTGTAGTTGTGATGAATGTATATTCTCTGACCTTGCACTATAAAACACATGCATTATTCAAATATATTTCCTCATGAATTACTATAGCAACTGTCAGTTTGAATTTTTGTAGAAGCTGTTACGGTACAAAGACACAAAACTCTGTCGAGTAGTTCATTCGGCCCAACAACAGAATATTGCAAGTAACTGCGGAGCAAAACCACACAGCTGATATTTTAAGGGCAAGATTTTTGTAGAGAATCAGTGGACAGCAGTAAATTTTGATACCTTTGACTTGTGACATTTGCATATTTTAAAAACACCCAAAGCACCCTTCTCCTTCCATGCTTACAGAAATGGGGGAAGTGCCACACTCACCGATCAGAAGAAAGCTGCATGCACAGGGAGCAGCAGCACCAGTGCCCTGCTGAGCTGCAGAGAAGCGAGGACCGCTCCGTATCAGCAGACCCCTCATTGTGCTGACCCCCCAGTGTGTCACTGGTCATACTGAATGGGCTGTGATTTAGTCTTGGAGATCTAATGCATTAAGCTATCCCTACAGTGTTTTTTCCAAGATTTACAGCTACAACTCCAAGGATATAATGTGTGACCATGAGAAATGCATCTAGCCATACCATCTATTCTAAGGTACATATTAAATTCTTCTTAATTAGAAATAAGAGAAGTTAATTGCTTTGGCAGCTGAGTACCACATAAAAAGGATGAGGAGAAAAAAGTACTCCAGATCCTACTGAAAATACTAGGAACAAGTTAAAAGCAGAGTAACCCAGGTGAAAAATAAAACCTGAGAAAAAAACCCAATATTTTTCTTAAATTTTTGGTTAGTGAGAAACTAACCTACCTATCTTTTTATCCTTTAAGTAAGCTATATGGATGAAAGATTATGTTTCTTGCAAATTAAAATAATATGTGGACTTGCTCTTTTGATATAAGTCAGAAATCTGTGCTTTATGCAGATGCAAATAAACTTCACGTACAAAGTAGCAGAAAGGGCACGTTCAGCAAGCATGTTATCACTTAGCTTCTGCATATAAGACAGCTGCTGCAACTAAACAATATTAAATATTTTAGTAATTCATTGCATCATTAAGGACCTAATGGGCAAAGAAGTGTCAAACTGAGTACGCTGCTTTGTCTCAACTTTTCCTACATCCAAGGTTACAGCAGGACAGTTCAGTGGCACGTTCCCAAATATTGAGCCACTGCCAACATTTTCTTAATGGGATTAAATTGTGCCTTGTTACTGTACAAAGACACGTTTTAAGTATGCTTGGCCATTTATTTGATGCATGATTCCCTTTGGCTGAATTGTTATCCTGGATTTGTGAATAGTAAAGTCTTTATTTCGTTACTTGCTGTAATTCTCCTAAAATTTATCCAATTGGTAATAGCGATATTAATAGAATTGAGAAGCAAGACGGGTCTTTTAGAAGCTTTTCCTTTCTGTTAGTATCTCTATCAATAATGGAATAAATACCAGGAGGAGTACAGCATCTTGATGTACATACAATTTAAAAAATATTGAACTGGTAAACAGCTGTCCAGAGGGACTATCCTGAGATGACACCCAGCCTTGCAGAACTAGAAGGAGGAGTTTACAGATGACGGCAATTTTAACCACAGCTAAAACAAGGAACAGGGCTCAGAGTTTGGGATGATGGGCATGGGGATGGGACTTCTGCCAGCCTAGGCCTCTGGTATCTTTCTATCCCAGGCAATAGAGCTGCAGGGATCATCACTCCAAATAGTCATCCTTGGGCCGTGATACAAGCAGTAGCCACAGTCCCAGCAGATTAATTATGCTGAAAACATTTCTGGTTGCTCCAAATTATAAATTAAATTGAAACTACAAGGCAATTTTCCCTCCCTTGAAGCTGGCCAGACAACTGTCTACAGCACATTAGGTCTACCAGGCTCCTTTCCTCCCCACTCACCTCTCCCCATGAAAGCAGCAGCTCAAGCTCGCAGCCTCATGCAGCATGGGCTGGTGTTCCTCACACCACTGACCAGCCAGAGCGAGCCCAGGCACCAGAGCCCCACGCCTCCTACAAGTACAGCAGAAACCCATGGTCTGCTGCAAAGACTGTTTTCAAGGTCTCATATGAAACAGTTTGTTGACTGCTGCTTTTGAGCCATTGTAACAATGGTTTGCAAACAGAAGGGACCACTCCCTGCTGCACCGCTCCATTGCAGTAGCTCTGCAGCGGTACCTCATCCCGAGGTGAGGCCCAGCACCTGGCCTGGGCAGAATTACTCAGCCTGAGGCAGAGAGAACCAGCCCCTGCTATGGGTGCAGTGAGGACTTCAGTCAGGCTAAGCAAATCATGCGAATGCTGCCTGTTGCAGAGGTAGGGAGGAAACTAGAAAGCTCTAAGTAGATCATTATATGTAGATGTCATCTCCAGGCAGGTGACACCCATGCAGGAAGCCAGCCAGGAGTGCTGGAGATCTCTGCATGCCCACAGCAGGTGGCTTGCTAGATAGCAGCAGAAGGCTAAAGCCTTACAATAGCCACAATATGTATAAATGCAGAAACAAGCTCTTACTGCAGAGTTGTTAACCATCATAAAATGTGTTTTACTGTAATTTTTGAGAACTCAACACTCACTATGAACATACCATGACCAGGACTGCAGAATGCTTGATTCCTGCAATTGTTCAGCAGTTGAAATCTTTCACTTCCCTAAACATTGATTCATCAAAGACTTGGTTCTGACCTTATTTCACAGCCATATAATTCCACTGCTTTGACATTATCCCAAATGATTTTAATATACAATGAATAGATGTGGAAAAATTAGGAGGATTGCCAAAAGGCAAATGGGCAGAATATTCATAGATGTTATTTTTATACTGAAGGCATGATTCTCCCTTCTTGAAGACTGGTAGAAAGCAGGACCGGTATATTGAAGCTACACTGGTAAATATGAGAAGATAATTAAGACAATAATTTATACCACAAATCAATGTTTTCTGTCTTTTGTTTTATTATAAAAACCTTTTTTTTTCTGTGTGTAATCACCAAGGGCGAGCATTGGTGACTGATGATGCTTTATGATGAAGCAGCGTCGCTCAGCTTCTTCCCACAAAGGATCTGAGACAACACTGTGAAGGTCTGCACTGCTAACATGGGACTGTCCCACTTCCAGCACAGAACTCACCATTGGTAGAATTAAAAAAAATTTATGGCAAAAATTAAAACATTTATATTTTAACATCTCCAGACTTTATTAGGTGTTCTTTATACAGTCATCTGGTATGTTTAAAGAGTGAGCAATCATATAAAAGGAAATATGGTCATAACTGATTGAAGTAATAAAACCCTGAAACTAAATAACATCTCATAACTCATTACACAGCATATATTAGATTTCATTACATCAGTATATGACTTAGTAGTAAATTCTCTTGTTGGTCATAAACCGCTAAAGTGTTGTCATCCTGAAAAATGAAATTAAAAAAGCAAAGAAGACAATGCCAGGACGCTCCAGTGGTGCTCATACTGTTACAGCACAGCCCCACCTTGTGTCGGGGTGAACTGGCCTTGATGGGGTGATGTGGGGATAGGCAACGTATTTTTCTCTGCTGCTGCAATCATGTCCAGAATGAAATTGCCCCTTGACACAAGGGACTGGCATGGCCAGAGGTTCCTTTTTGTATAGCTGACCTGCTGCTGAGCTCATCACCCATGTGTGCTGATGAAGCCACATCCACCTCTGGCACTGAGCAGCTCCTGTGATGGCGATGGGTGCACACACCCTTCTGCTGTGCACCCTGCTCCGTGCTGGGGGTCAGTAACCTCGCTGGGCTGGTGCTGGTAAAGCAGAGACATGCCAGTAATAGAAGCCAGAGCCATGGGCTGCTTGCTTGTGTTCCCATTGCCACGGCACCTGGGAGTGTTAGCTGCTGGGGCTGTCGCTCAGCGCCTTGGGCTGGGCACAAGGAGGGGTTGCTGCCCACCCATCCTCCTCATCCTCTGGCAGAGGCTGTGTCACCACAGCAGCATGGTGCCGCTTCCAGTGTTCACTCTTCACCATTCACAGCCTGACACACTGCTGTGAGCTGGCGAGTGCAAGCTGGTAGCTCTGTCACGTGCCCTGGGCTGCAGGGAGCTGGATGGACACCCCAGCTATTTGTCACTTGGGGAGGGGGCAAATGGCTCAGAGGGGTGGCATGGCTGGAGCCCAGTGAGAGTGCGAGCTGGGGCTGTCAGAAGGGACCTCAGAGAGGCAGGTCACGAACCCATGCTACCCGTGGAAACACCGGCACAGGGGCTTTCCAAATTCCTCTCTCTGAGGCTGAATCATCTCCAAGCACTTGGACTACTGAGGCACAGAGGCTCTTCAGGGTGCTGGTGCCTTCTGGCATCCTTCAAAGGGTGGAGCAGAGGGTCACTGGTGGCCTGAGTGTGCTCCATGAGGCCAGTGCCCTGCTTGTGGTTGTGAGCAGGTAGCACCCAGCCTCGGGGAGGAGGGGAGCTGGGGCTCAATCCTGACACAATCTCACCAGGCCTCTTTCTCCCCATGCCCACAGCTCCTCTGTGCAAATGCATCACAGAAACTGCACAAAAATGCACCTTTGAGCTGGGGACAGACTCTAGTGTTTTAGCTACCCAGCTACAGCATCAGGGACCTGCTCCCTGACTTCTTGCAGCCCCCAAAGTCTTGAAGTCTTGTGCTGCAGTGCAGCACAGCATCAACACCTCATCTGGGGCTCCCTCCGCCATCTGCATAGCCCAGGTTGGAGAAGGGGACCAGCCCTGCTGCCAGGTAAGTTGTTTCCTCCCAGGGCCAGCAAGGCTGTAGCTTTTCCAGAGGCCTCCCTTCCTGTTTGAGTGTGAGGGCTGGTATCTCCTGCCTCAGGACCAGATGGGGTCCTGCTAGTGAGGTGGGCAGCAGGTCCCTCACCCGAGGATTGCAGATACTGCTAACAGGATTTCTGAGGATCCCTAGGATCACCCTACTGCAAGCTCCTTGCTGGTGAGCTCATCCCCTCCACACCACATGCCAGAGCTCAGGCATAAGGTAGGCTCACGTCTATCACACCAGTCTGGCAAAGCCAGGCATAAGCAGAGGCTGTCATGGCTCTGGGTGTCACCTATGAACAGTGGAACTTCTTTTCAATTCCCCAAAAGGCTTTTATGTTGTTTTTCCTTTGAGAAGCAACCTTCTCTTCTTCATCTGACAGTTTATAATTACCCAGAGCAACCGATCAGTAACCATGCGGTCTGCAACATCTGGGAGATCTTAAGGCAGATCCCAGTCCAAGCTGCACTGATGTAATTGTTTTGCTGGGTGAAGGATGATAACTCTCCCCACGTGTGTTTATACTCCTTCAAAATAATCCAATGGTTTTTTTGAAGCTTACTTATGTCAACACATACTTTATTGTGTCTTATGTGTTTTTAAAGTGCTGGGTGGAAGCAGCTGGAGGAGAAGTCCCCTTTCAAAGCATACCTCATATTCTTTTTGAAGTAGCTTGTTGGTTCACTGTATCAAGGCTTTAAAGGTTGCTTTGGAGGTGTCTAGCCACACCACTGGGTTTGATATGGATATGAAAAGCTAAGTACATCAACTCATGAAAGAGATTCCCCAAAGCTCCAAGGGTGGAGTAGCTACACCCCTCATTTCCATCAGAAACAGCAAGAGCCTGCAATAGATAAGAACAAGGCTGTGTAAAGCCGGGCACACTGCACCCAAAGCCCTGCATCAAGAACAAGCTCTGGGGAACCGCTGCCAACCTACAAGTTGTCCAGCAGAAGATGCTGCTCCCTGCAGAAGTTGTCCTCGAGACCTGGGCAACAGATGGGGTGGACAATGATGCTCTTTAGGGTAAGCTAGGTGAACCTGGGCTAGCACGTGAAAACATTAAACTACAGATCTAAACATCTAATCTGTTACATCACCAGTCTTATAATGGGAACAGCAGCCTCTCTGTAAGGCAGCTGTACTTCTCAAAGGAAATATGCTTTGTTACCTTTGCCGTGGAATTTCTTGTATTCTGTTTTGGGTATTTTTTTTTTTTTTTAAATAAAGCATTTCTGGCTGCTGCTAGCGCAGACCCAGGTCCTGACTTTGACCTGCTACAGCCTAAACATTTCTGGGCAGGGATGATTGCCTCCATAAAGCTCTGAAATGCTGACTTCACCCCTCCTCTGGTACCTTGGCTTTTGCAACGCACAGAGCAGAGCTGAGCCAAACCTCACCTGGCAGCAGAACACATTTTGCTTTTTATCAGAGCCACCTCCATGCTGCTGTGACAGTCTCATGAGCTCCAGCAGGCAGGCTGGGCCCCGAGCATCGCTGGAGGCCTGCTTATACGCTGACGGAAAATTAAAGGAGTTTTCTTCCATCGTCTTCAGGGTGAGAGGCTGCAGCTGAGAAACATTTAGGATTTGGAGACTTTTTGGTTAATTGAAGTAAACCAAACATATCTAGCTTCTTTTATGACTATTTCATAACAGTATCTTTTTAAGCTAATACTCCACTGGGGAACACAACTTGCAGACAAAAAAACCTCTGAAGTGCCTCGAAGAGATCTGAGCTTTGGACTCTGAACTTTGCTGCTTATAAACAATCATTTCAATCTGCTGGGCCACAGCGGGAGTATGAGGCTTCATAAAAGGGCTTAGGTGTTGTAATACTGAGTGCAGCAACATTTAACTCCATGTCCCACTATCCAGCCTCCCCGTGCAATCCAGAAGATTTAGACACAAAGAACCAGATCTGCAAAGGCCAGCAAGGAACTGCTTTAGGAACCGCTGAGGAGAGCGCAGCCCAGCTGTGCTGAGGTACCTCTTCTGATCTGGTTTCAAGCCCCAGACCCCTTTTCCAGTGCAGGAACTGAAGCAGCACAATCTCATAAAACAGCAATTCCAGCACTCACTTAGGGTTGGAAGAGAAAGATCCAGTGCTCCTCTTTCACTGCAGAGATGTGAGCACGTCAAACCCAGGCCCTCCCTGTAGTTGCCCAGGACATCCTCTTGAAGCCATTCTGGTTTTCATGGAAAGAAACAGATGAGGTGGGGCCAGAGCAGATAGGCACTTAGGTCACATTCAGGCACTCTGGAGATAGGACAAGGATAGCTCGGGCTCCACTCACGATCCAGTTCAATGGATGATACTTAAATATTCTTTAGGGAACATTTAAGCCTCGATGAGTGTCATGAACTTGGGATTCCCAAAGTTAGGATGCACAGGCATCATCCTCTGCAGTAGCCTGCAATGCACCCTGGCCTTTGCCAAACTACCACATACCTCTCTTTCCTCACCATCCTACTCGGTGGTCCCATTTCCCAATACGTATTCAATCACATGTTCTTGTTTCTTCTCCTTCCCAGTGGCCATCTTTGGTCTGCACATAAATGCCCCAACCTCACTTTATCCTCACCACACACCCCCAAAGCAGGCAAAGATGATTGAGATCAACTTATTTGCCCTACACTTCTTCCAAATCCCTGAACATGGTTTCCTGACCTTAGGTCCAGCCCAATCTCTCACCCACCCCATGTTCCTCCCTTAAGCCCTTGTCTTATCTCCTTGGCCCAGGTGCCAGGGCTGGCTCAGGTAATGCCAGGAGAGAGCTGAGCAGGGTCAAAGCCATGAGTAAAGACAATCGGCTGGTGGACAGACCTGAACATCCCAGCACCATCAGCTCTGAGATCCTGGGTGATCCAGGGACTATTTGACATTGAAGAATTTACAAAACTGCACCAAAGGAAGCTTGCAGCTCTGCATGGTCTGCAGAGGAGTTTGAAGAAACTGATTTTTGGGATTAGGCCCAGTTCTTCAAGGATGCTAACCCGAATTATTTACAGTTGAGATAGTTGTGTACAGATTTTTCAAGATCTTACCCCCTGGGGCCTTAGACCAACTAAAAGAGGCTAAGAGAAGTCAAGTCACTCAAGGCATTCAGGTCAGCTGCTTGCCAGGTAGGACAAGAAGCTCCAGCCCCAGTCTCCCCTGAAGCAGTGGTAGCTCAGGATGTCTTTGCCTGTTCTGCATGGCAAGGGCAGTCCTTACCCTGGCCAAAGTTTTAGTCCATGAAAACTGACTGCAAGGGCACAGCAGCACTGTGGGGAAATCCCAAACACAATCTTTGACCTTTGCTATCAAGTAGGAATGTATTTAGCGTATTAATGCTAAAACTGTTCCATTATAATGACAAGCATGATGTTTCATCAAAATTCATACGAGATTTATATCTGCTGTAGCTCTCCTTTGGATAGAAGTTGGATGTAAAACAAGCATATGTTTCTTGTTAATGTGCTGAAAAAAAATTCCACTGTTTCTGGGTCAACCAATTAGAAATTTAAAGAAATCAGCCTGCCACAACAAACAATCTTCAGCAATCAAAATGTATTCTTGTATTTCACTATGTATTTAATAGAAGAACTTCGAGTGAAGCCCAGGTTCACTTAAAAGTGATGAAAAATATTTCAAGCTAAAACTGTCAGCAAACTGCAGGATTAGCAACATCATCTCTGACTCTCAATTTGACATGTGTAATTTAGATGCATCAAAGATGCTGTGGACTCAAACTACAAAAAGACCTCAGTAATTTATGGAATCTGTATAGACTTTATATCCACACAACTAAATTAATGAAGACGAAGGTTTCAAAGTCAAGTTAGGAAATGCAAGATATGCCATGATATGACCTTAAATTGCAGGTTCAGGTTTTTCCCAGTAGGAACAACCCCCCTCTCATTCAGGAATTCTTTTCTGTCCTCCTCAGTGCACAGCTCAACCTTGCTTTCTGCAGTCTGTACAGGCCACAGATATTATCAGCTTCTTCATAAGTATTTCTGCATTTAACCATCAGAGGAATAAGGATTGTGAGGTCTTTTTCAAACCTGTAAGAATCCCTGTGAGATTTGCTCCTGGTACCACCACCTTACTACAGGTGATGTTTCACCCATTTACTCCATTGCTGTATTCATCCATTGTGTGTATGGATGAATATCAACACTTTCACCTAACATTTTCAGAACAAATCTACTGAACCTAAACATAGATGTGATTACCCTGCACTTCTGCAGACACAGCCCCAAGCACCACATCTTAAGCATTTAACAAAATACCTAGTTTCTGTGAACCAAGTGTCTTGCTCAGTGTTACAGAAGAACCTTATGAGAGCAGCAGAAGGAAAATCCAGTTCTCCAAACCAGAATGCTCTTTCCTCCATCATCAGACTACCTTTTCACCTCTAGCATTTTGACCCCCTTTACTGTTATCAAGCTTTTCTTTAAAATGAGGCAATTTTGCAGAGGGCAAGCTCATGGCTGCAGTCCTGGATCATTCACAGAGGAACATTCAGCCTGCACAAGGAATGTGGCAGGAACCCACAGAGTGCTGCACAAGTGGGATGGAAGCATTACAAGGAAATTACAGAGCTGAAAATCCCTGATCTTTCAAGTCCATTCCTTCTCATCCCAAATATTTTTAAGGATAAATGCAAGGATTGAAAAAAAGGGAATCACACTGACCCTTCGACTTGTCACCAGCAGGATTCACACCTTTCATACAAGAAAACTGTTTCTTCTAGCAACAGATTAATGGTAGCAGCTCAGTGTGCATAGAAAGCAACACCAGAGGGTGAAATATGAAGTGTCTTCCAAGTTACTAATCTATTAGCCAGTAGTGCAAGCATCTAAATCTCACATCACATATTGTAGGTAAGAGTTTAGTCTCTAACACAAAGTTGCTGCAGCTCCTGGTTCCCAGGCAACAGATCGCCTCCTTCCTCTCTGTTTCTCACTATTTTTAGATTCTCCTGAGCATCTCAAAGAACACACCCTGATCTCTGCCAAAAACCAACAAATACATTCTCCTCACTAACACCATTCTAAGATACAATTAAGCTGTATTTGTTGAACTTTTTAAAAACACTTCAACAGGAGGCTACTGCACATTATGGGAACTAAAAAATGATCAATCCAAGTCAGAAGCATCTGAAAACACATCTAAATGAAAGCTGTCAAACAAGCTCAGCCTTGCTGAACAGGCAAGCTCCTAACATGGCTTCTGTTTCTCTCCTTCCTTGGAGATCACTTCCTAAAGATCACTGGGAAAGACTCTTTTTTTCAACCTGGAGAAGAGAAGGCTCCCAGGAAACCTTATTGCGGCCTTCTAGTATCTGCCGCGGGACTTTTTACGAGGGCTATTAGTGACAGGATGTCGCCTCAATGACAAGATTTTACTACAGGAGATGAAAGAAGTCTCACATTCTTAAAATAATCTCCCCATAGACTTTTAAGGAATATTGGTGATGCAAAAAATACCTGCAGCACTTTGTTTTACTGCATTGGGTTGTGAAGTGCTGAAATAAATATCTCACCCAGGGGTCACTGTACCCATCCTACAGATGTCAGCAGCTGAAGCAGCACAGGAAGGTTCATAATAGTTGTGAGCAACACTAAACAACAGTTCACATTCTAACTTCTAATCCAGTATTGTATTCACCTGGTCATACCATTTCAGAACTACAGACATGGTTTGCTCCCTATTTATGTAATTGTCTTTTTCCTAACCTGCTCTAGCTTTTGGTCAATGGATTCTTGCATTTGGCAGACAAGTGCACACAACAAAAAGAAAAACCAAACCTTGAGACTATCACACAAGACTCTGTACTTCACACAGAGGGCTATATGATAGGCTTTGAATTTCACATGTGATACCAAAATCTGTCTCAAGTTAACACTACCATTAAAGTATGGAAGACCAAACTCAAGGTCTTCAGCCAACAAGGGCCAGTATTTTTTGGATACAACTGAATTCCTTCTCATTTTAAGCAGAGCCTGAATTCCATGCGTATCTCTAATGTTATTAAGTCTGATAGTTAACAGCATTTGATACCAATCATCATTGTAAACAACAGCATACTTTAGGCCATGGAAAAAATATATGGGAAGTTAATTATACTGTCAAAAGCACATCAATAGACCACTTTTAGCCTTTAAAAGAATATAAAGTCTCAAGAAGCTAAAGTGAGACAGTCATTACGGTTTATATTAACATAACCTTTTAGGCATTAACATTGCATATGGTATATAAAGCTAGCAAAACATTTCCTGATTTTGTGATTAAGGAATCATCCATATTTTCCATTATTGTAATATGTATGTGCTTAGATACACAGAACATTACGTTCATGATGCCGCTGTAACAACAAACACTGGTCCAATATTGTCTCCAGGGTGAAGTGATGAAGGATATAAGCAACCTCTTTTTAATTTAACATAGCAACTAGCACCAAGAACCTTTTGTGTTTCTTACCTAACCCCACAACTGCAGAGAACAGCTATACTATGAAAGAGTAAGAATCAACAAGCTGGAATGAAGACTGCATACCACTAAGCTAACATGTAATGTATATGCTCATAGGAAAGATCTGAACATTAGCTTGTTAACGTTTACAAAGAACCCTTCCAAGTAGATTTTATACTTTGACATGTTTATTTTAGTTGGATGAACAGATTCAATGAACAAGGTGGAACAGTATTCCTCAGCCTCACATTTGCCTCCCTGCGGACTTCTATAACCAAATGTTTAAAAATATCAGAAATGTGGATATTCGCGTCTAGTAGTTCAATAGTTATTTCTTGTTCCATGCTTCTCTTTCAAGTCTTTCACGGATTACTTCTTTTAGGTATGGTTCAAGATAATGCTTATCCTGAAAAAGAAGAGAATATATTTAACTTATAGGGGAGGTCCAGAAACATCTCCAGCTGTTCCTACAGATTAGTTATCTATCATTCCTCCTCAGATTTGACTAAAACCCAACCTAACAAGAAACTTTGAAAAGGTAAACTTTGTATCTGCCAAGCCTGCAATGACAGGTTATTTACTGCAGCAACCACTAATTCCTAATGCCTCGCCAACATCAACACACAAAGCCATACTTCCAGCTATACCTTTAGAAACAACGTTCTTTTGGCAGAGACCTAAATGTACAAGATCCACTTTAATTAGTTCAAAGTCCAAATATAATACTCTGGAGAAACTAATTTTGAACTTCATTTCTAAACAGCACTGTAAACTTGGATTCAATGGACACCTTAACTGTGTTTAACACAAACCAAACTGCTGCTTAAGGAATGACACAACCAGTTATTCAATGCAGCAGTTACCTAAATATGACCAATAAGACCACAAGAAACAGTCTCTGCTTATATAAATATAACATACCCCTATACTATCCTATAGTCAAAAGTTGTTCTAAGATTCTTCTCTGCCTGGTAATTCAGAGAAAGCTGAGATGAACAGTAATGCAAAGTCTGTGAATCAATCCACAAAAAAAATAAAATCTAGTTACTTATGCAGTTTGTTTTTCAAATTACAAGATGACACTTTTACATTTTAATGCAAGATTTCCCTTTAAATTATTCTTCCTTGGCACCTTCACAAATAAAAGCTTTGGCTCAAGATTCTCTATAAAATTAAGAAGTTAATCAGAAAAGCAAGAGACCTTTTATAAGAATTTCCAAGCTAGTTAACAGTGTATTTCTTTATCTGATAGTTTAGAAGAAATATTTTGTCTGAATATAAACAATGCTAAGGCTCAGTGCTATGGCTGAGCTGTAGTTCAAGCTTTTATGATTTTTTAGAAAAAAACCTATAATTTCCACTGAAAAATACAAGCTTTTTAAACAGCAATCAAAAACTATGTTTTCCAGAGGTATCACACAAGACCCACCCACACTCATTTACTCATTATAAATAACATGTAAGCGTGTATCTCTTCAGAGACTGAAAAACCAAAAGACTTGTCATCGCAGTGCCATCTAAGACCTTCACCTTGGAAACCCTTTGTACACATACCTCTTCATACTTCACCCACTGGTCTTTTGGAAGGATCTGGTGTTTCAGGCTTAAGTCAAGTGCTCGCTTTATGCGAAACATTCTTTCATTGTAAAGATGTTCTGGAAGTCTCTTCAGTGCTTCTTTTACATCATCATCTTCATACAACGTGTCATCTCTCATTAATCCTGCACCAAGAAGATTTTACAGTATCACTGAATAAATGTCCTTAAGTAGGATTCAGGATTGACATGGGTGTTTCTATGTAACATGGGCAAAACATTTCCAATGCAAAATTATGAAGAAAAACCAAACCAATCTAGAAGAAAACCACTGATTGCTCACAGCGAACAAACTTTTAACTGCTGCCTTACACATACTCTTATTTGCTTGTTTCTGCTCCTTTTCTTAAGGAGGAACAGGGAAAATGGGTATTTAATTCAATGCTTTTCATAAGAGTATATATATATATACACATATACACACACACACAGAGAATAAGAACTATTCTGGATCTGAGGGGTGGACTCATGCTCATCTAATTTTATACCTGTATTTAGGATGGCTGTCTAGGTAAAGGGTTTAAGAGCTGCGAATCCATTAGAATCAGTCAACCACAGCTGTGACTACTTCAGTACTGAATAATTATTCTCTAAACTCCACTATGCATAGTGACTAGATCTCCAGTGACTATACTAAGCTATGGAAACCTGAAGCTAGACCTTTGTGCACATGTTGGTTCCCTCCCACACTGTCCCAAATTACAAGATAAGTCAGGGAGAAGTATCTCATCTTCTCAAAGTCAAGAACACTCCTACACTGGTGATGGAACAAAGGATTCCCAAAATTCAACCAATCCTGCTTTAAGTTTTTGTATAAACAACACAAACCAAAACTTTACTTCTGTAACATTCAAAGATTGGTGCAGATTACAAGAGTGCACCTGCTGACTTGTAGCTAAAGGCTTTGATCTCATGTGACTGAGTCTGTCAGTAGTCTTCCAATAAAGCAGAAATTCCTTTTGAGCCACATATTCTTGAATTCAGTTTTGTAAATTATTTCAAAGGCACAGGGAGTATGGCTGCTAGATTAATCACTAGAATAAATTTAGTGTTTCTCCGCAGTTTTTAGTACTTTTTGTTGCTTTTCTGGGAATGTGACTAATGTCTTTAATAATTTCCAAACATAAAAAGAGGGGCTAAGCACTGCATCTCTGGAGGAAAGACCTAAGCCTATTCCTCTACAGCTGTCTTGCAGTTTTTTTCTAACTTCCCCAGAGCAGGTACATTAAGTTCCTTTAAATTATTTGCTCATATTGTGGTCAGCAGCAAAGTACAGTCTCTGAATATTCAGATTCTCTTGTCACTCAAAGCCAGTTCTGTCACATAAATAGCTGTCCTGGGTCCAGCTAGGATGGAGTTAATTTTCACCAGGAGCTGGGAGAGGGCCAAGACAGACAACCAAACCAGCCTATGAGGTATTCGACACAATACTGACACCATGCCCCGTTTATTAGGAGGAGGGACCCAGCTGTGGGAAGCCTGAGCAATGCTGAGTAGCAGCGGCAGGTCCTGCGGGGTGAGCAGTTGTGCTGTGTATCACTCCTTTCATATACTGTTAGTATTACTGTTATTACTGTTGTTTCTTCTCTCTTTGTGTTGTTCTGTTAAACTCTCCTTACCTCAGACCGTGGGGTTTCACCTTTTTCTCCCAATTCTCCTCCCCATCCCGCTGTGGGGGGCAGGGAGAAGCAAGCCAGCAGACCCATGGTGCTTAGTTGCTGGCTGGGCCTAAATCACAACAACAGTTGAAACAAACTTGGTAACAACTCTGAACAAATCGAAGACAATACCATCAAGACGACCTCCTATACTTAAGGAAACACTATTTCTACACTTCACCATTGCGCAGGCCAGAGAGACACCAAGTCTCCAGATGGAGGTCAGTGACAAGGGGTATCCCCCACAGGTCCATATTAGGATGAGTGCTGTTTAGTATCTTCATCAATGGCATAGATAGTGGGATCAAGTGCACCCTCAGCAAGTTTGCAGATGACACCAAGCAGAGTGGTGTGGTCAACACACCTGAGGGATGAGGAGCTGTCCAAAAGGACCTAGACAAGCTGGAGGAGTAGGCCTGTGTGAACCTCACGAGGTTCAACAAGGCCAAGTGCAAGGTCCTGCACATGGTCTGGGGCAGTCCTTGCTGTCAACACAGGCTGGGGTATGATGGGATTGAGAACAGCTCTGTGGAAGGGGACTTGGGGGTACTTGTGGATGAAAAGCTCAATACGAGCCAGCCACATGTGCTCACAACCAAGAATGCCACTCATATCCTGGGCTGCATGAAAAGAAGCATGGCCAGCAGGTTGAGGGGCACAATTCTCCCCTCTACTCTGCTCTTGTGAGACCCCACCTGGAGTACAGCATCCAGCTCTGGAGCCCTCAGCACAAGAAGGACATGAACCTGTTGCAGCAGGTCCTGGAGGGCCACAAAGATGATCAGAGGGCTGGAATACCTCTCTTATGAGGATATGCTGAGAGAGTTGAGGTTGTTCAGCCTGGAGAAGAGAAGGCTCCAGGGAGACCCTATTGCAGCCTCCCAGTACGTAAAGGGGGCTTTTAAGAAAGATAAGGACAGTCTTTTTAGCAGGGCCTGTTGTGACAGGTCAAGGGTACTGGTTTTAAAGAGGGTAGATTTAGGCTAGATACAAGGAAGAAGTTTTTTACAATGACTGGAACAGGTTGCCCAGATAAGTTGTAGATGCCCCATCCCTGGAAACACTCAAGGTCAGGCTGGATGAGGCTCTGATCAAGCAGATCTAGTGGAATGTGCCCCTGGCTCACTGCAGGGAGGTTGGACTTGTTGACCTCTAAAGGTCCCTTCCAACCTAAAGCATTCTATGAATCAAGTGAAGTTACAGTGATGAAAAGGGCAGAACTCACTAAATCCTTTTTTTCACTTTGAATATTTAGTGCATAAGTATTGCAGACAGGCTGACTGTTATTGTGGGAACCTCCCCAGCTTCAATGGCAGCCTTTAGGTTAGAAGACACTGGCCAGTGAAAGTGACTTGGTGGGAAAAGATAAATAATCAAGCTTTCAGGACTGCTTCATAGAAGTTTTTTCTACTGCTCCAGCTTAACCTTAGCTGTTATAAGTTACTTCACCAAAACCAAGGGCAAATGCAGAAACAACAGAAAAGCCACTGACTCATTACTACATAGCAATCACAAAGGCTGAAGCTATTGCTAACTTTCCCCACAAAACCAGTAGCTAATTTTGATCAAAAAGACTTATGCCAAACTACAGGTACAGACACCAGTTATGGACCATAACGTAACAAATTTGCAGAGTTTTTAAAATGCAATGGAACACTTACCGAGTTTGTTGAATCCAGCTGCATTGTAATACCACTTCCGAATCCTGTCTAACAGGCGACCACCTCCTGCAACTGAATGTGACCATCATCAGTTGCAGAGCAAGATAAAATTCAACACTTGCACACTACTATGACAGTACGCAAACATTTGCTGGTCTCTTTCCCCTGCAGTAATGCAACACTGCATCAAGCTTGAATTTGAATACATACGACTTGGCCCCTCTACTTTTCAGTATCCCTTAACTGACACTGAACAGGTAGAATGAATACTTGTTACGGACAAGAATTTCACCTGTTTCACTAAATTTGAATATTATCGACTGCTTTAAGGCATGGAACAATGCAAACAGTTCATTGTCAAAGACAGCACCAACACTTTTAGGCTACATAAATCTTCCTCGAGCTAAAAACAATGTTCTATATAGAACAAAACCATCATGCTTTTCAAATGATTTATCTGAGTTCCACAGCTCTCACCATGGGTTAATGTGATTTCAAGGCCAACATATCTTTACGTTGTTAACCTTCTGCTCTCCTCCTGAGTTACTGAACTACTACTCCAGAGTCTCCTTTACCAAAGAGATGCTAAAGTCAACAGGAAAGACAACACTGAAACCTCACCCGAAAAAAAAAAATAAAAAATCATTGCCTTTAAAACGAAAAAAGAAAACAGACCACATGTAGAATGTTTATCTTTCCTTAACTGTGGTTTTGGATAGCAAAAGTGTTTTTAAATGTAATCAAGTAGGATGCAGCGCCAAATGCCACTGAAGTAACTCAACAAGGGGTCTAGAAATACAGAAACAGCCCAATGTGGGCGATGCAGCCAGGGTAAGCTGGCTTTAGGGCAGTGGTCTTACTAAGGCACCCCATAAAACTTGTGCTACATGTGATACTGGTACGCCACTGGCTTATCATCAGGCTTTATTCCTTCGTACTTCGTGACTTGAGACGAGTAACACTGGACTACCTAAGCCTGGAGTCAGTCGGTATTCGGGCAGGACACCGACCCCGGGGCCCCTCTGGAGCGGCCCAAAGGCTCCTCCCGAGCCCCCTCTGCCCCACTGCTCCCAAGACAGCCCGGCCCCGCAGCCGGGCTCCCTCCGCTTAGGCCCAGGCCGAGGGGCCGCCGCTCTGAGGGCCGGCCGGCGAGGAAAGCCGCCCGCCGGGGCCACACCAACGGTGCGCCAGATGCGTGCGCTGCCCCCGTCAAGG
>VZZY01007407.1:22507-38891 GCA_013400335.1 Eurystomus gularis
TGGCGGGAGCTCCGGCGTCGCACGGGCTGCTCCGAGGCACCCGCAGCCGGGATGAAGGAGCGACAGAGGAGGCCGGGGCCGGCGCGGTGAGGCCCGTGCCTCTTAGGATGGTTTAAAGTCCCGCTTACGGGGTTGGCGAGGGGTGATTTAACGCAAGGTGAATAATCAGCGCTTGCTCAGAACAAGGAACATGCGCGGCCTCCCCCCAGCGCGCACGCACCGCAGCCGCTCTGCAAACCGGCAGCCACTCCAGCGTCAAAATACCCTGTCACCGCCGTGACTCCAGCGTCAAAATACCTTTGTCACCGTCGTGCGAGCACCGCCGCAGCCGGCAGCGCCCACAGTCCGCCCGCGGGGCTGATGCGAGCCCCGCTGTCAGCCAGGGCAGCCGAGCTGGTGTCACTGGGTGCTGCCCAACAGTGCGAACCGAGGGGCAGAGGTGAATATTAGCTAGAGAGATGTGTGTGAAGCCCAGTAAGCGAAGCACCAAGTCAGCTGCAGGGAGAAGCAGAAGGCCTGCCCTGCGCAGGCATGGCGACTGCCAGGTGGGGTGACTCTGTTCCCCGAGGCCCAGATCGATGCCTGCCTCTCTCCCCAGACATTCCTTCAGCCACGGACCACTGCATTTTTAAAGAAATAAAATAAATATGGGGAATCAGTCTTGAAATATTGCTACAGCAGGCAATTTCAGTCAGAAAAGCATGTAGCTTGATAGGCAAGCAAACCGCTCAGACTGCACGTCAGACTACAAAGGGTCTTTACCCAATGAACCCAGCACACCTTAATTAGTCAACATGCTCAATCAAAGGCTGCTAGCCCTTATCAAGAACAGCAGACTACACTAAGTTTGGTAATTCTAGGCCAAACGCTTATTCTAAAGATTTTTTTCATGTTAAAGCCAAAAAGAATTTGGCGCAATCCTCAAAAAGTTCGTCTATCCTCTCTCCCCTTTCCTTTTAGCACTCCCATAAAATCTTTTGCTTCCTTTTTTCATGGTAATTCTGGGAAGCTATTTTGGCATAAGCTCAAGCATTTAACATTTCAAAGAAACTGGTTTAGCTCTGGCAGCAATTATTTTTACATTTAAAAACATTAAAGGCAATAAGAGCTCAAGGTTTGAGGCACTTAAAATACACACATTCTATAATACAATTTCTATTATAAAGGTTTGTCACAGGGTAATACAGATTGTGATAAGGACAGCTGAATAAATCTGCAAAAGCAAACTCTTTGCTTTGACATTATGAACCCACATACTTTCTATTAACATTTTTACAGTAAACATTAATTTTATACTAATTGCTTGAAGATTATTACCATTAAATACAGTAAAAATCTAAATAAGCATATTGAATTAGACTAAGATATTTTTATTTAAAAGGAGGGAATGGGGCAAAGTGTTTAGCCATCACATTTCAGCCACCACTTTAGGTGAATGTTATGCATCTCCACAAAGAAGAGTCTACTTAACAGACGATTTCAAGTGATCTCTCCAGGCCAATGGAGTGGGAAACATGAGAACAAAACCAAAAGAGAGCATCTCAGTCTTGCAGACAATGGATGCGGCTTTTTACTGTGTTTCGAGTGAAGATGCCCTAGTAAAACATTTTGCACTCTGCTTGTTCTGACAACAATCTTTTTCTTAGGTGTTGAAATTCAAATTCCATTTTTTAGTTTTGGATAAAGGACCCAAGCTCATAATCCAGAGATCACTATTATTCTCATTCTTTATATGTCTCCCTAACCTTACTTTATCTCCCACTTACTAGGAGAATTTAAGCTTTTAAATTTTATTCTGCCATCTGCATATAAACTGGTATTTTAAGCTCCAGCACTGAGCTCTTAAAACATCGTGACTTTTTCATTAAATAAGCTGAAATCCAAATGAAAACATCTGGATTTCAGTTTCCTGAACTGTTTTAACTGAAAGCATGGAAACTTCTAAACAATAAACTATCGGACAGTTTGCATTGGGGTTTAGTCAGTTTCTTCACTTTGCCCACATAAACAGTGAAGAATTTGAGCATTCCCTGTTAACACAAAGGATTAAGTACTTTTAATAGTCCCATGATTCCTAATGTTAGCATTTACTTCAGTTGTTCTAACTGAGTGAGACAACCCTGTCAACTAAGTACATACTACTGGCTCTTTTCATATGGTCACTTGTATAATAAATCCACGCAAATCTCACTGGCATGGGGAAAAACTGCTTCCCTCCCCCCCTCAACAAGAGGAAGAGAAAAGTGATTTAAAATAAGCTCCTTCTAGATTTCAGGGACATGTATAATTTTATTTTCTTCCTGCAATTTCCCTAGATTGTTTGCTGATTTTCTTTGATATTTCAAATCAAGTTTCACTGCACAGCTCTTAGGATATTAACTTCAGCAGCCAGCGTCACAAAGAAACACCTTCATAACCTGTTGAAAAATGCCTTTTTGTATGAGAGGCTTCATATATGTAATTACGTACTTCTTTCTACAATATAGGGAAAATAATATTAGCTCTTAAGATGAAAGCGGGTAAACACGTCACTTCTTCGCTACTGCATTAGGTTGTAATTCTAACTTTTGGGAGGGAGGGTGAGGGGATAGGCCAGAGGGTGAGACAGTCACTACCCAGTTTTTCCATCTCCCAGAACCCTGAAATTATTGAAAGAAAAGAATCCACTTTAATTTACTTTTCTGTTAGTGTGTTGCATCATTCACCCTGAATTCAGTTGGCAGTTACAAAGACCGCATCAGTAGCAATCAACAGATAGTCACTAAATCCTCCTGAAATATATTTTCAAGTCATCATAAAGAACGTTACTGTGAGCCTTTAAATCCTACAACTGTTGCATAAGCACCAACTTCTTAAACCAGTAATTAAGAAGTTAAGAGACCATAAAGGGGAGTAGTTTTATAAAACACATTTATTACACATCTTTATTCTATTTCTTTTTACATCTGTTACTAATTAAAGTGTTTTTAAAAATTTTTCAAAGTCCTGTATAGAAGCTCTGGCAATCTCTGTACAAAACACCTCATCGGGCAAGGACACTAGCTGGTCCAGAGAGATGTAGCTGGGTTGTGCTGGGTCATACTGGGCTCTTCCCAAGAACGTAAGAAACAGATGTCTCTCCTTGATTCGCAATAGCTTGGAATTGAAAACCTAAGAGAGAAAGAAAGGGAAGAATCTTTTATGTTGTCTAAATTTCAGACTGATTAAACTAAACCAGCATTTTTTTAGACAAACTGAGGATTTGTTGCTGTTTAACATCTTTGTCAGTGACATGGACAGTGAGATTGAGTGCACCCTCAGCAAATTTGTGGACAATACTAAGCTGTGTGGTGTAGTTGACAGGCTGGAGGGAAGAGGTGCCATCTAGAGGGATCCTAAGATGTGGGCCCGTGCCACCATCATGAAGTTCAACGAGGCCAAGACATGGGTAGGGCAATCCCAAGCACAGATACAGGCTGGGCGGAGTATGGATTGAGAAGCAGTCCTGAGGCAAAAGATTTGAGGGTGCTGGTTGCTGAAAAGCTCAACATGAGCCAACAATGTGGGAGTGCAGCCCTGAAAGCCAACCATATCCTGGGCTGCATCTCCTAAAAAAGGTTTGCATCCTCATGAAATCCTTTCTTCAGTAGTGCAGTCTCCTAAAAAGGAAAGACTACACTACTGAAGAAAGGATTTAATGAGGATGCAAACTAATTCAAACTAGGACAGAAAGCAAAAAGTACTGTTCCTCCTCTTCCTTCTTTGAATTTCAAGACTGAGTCAGAAAACAGGGGAAAAAACCTTAACCACTGTTTATGGAGCTAACTGACAGGAAGGATGGTTACAATAGCAGCTGTGACATCAGAAAGGATTTGACCAAAAAATCCTGTATGCCTCTTATTTTCAGCACTATTGTCATGCAGAAGAGAAGGGAGAACAGATGAAGACAAGCAGGCATTTGTGAATACACATGGTAATGGCCAGACCATATACAAACTGAGTTGCACTAAGCCATATCCCAGAACTCAACAGTTTTTGACGATGGAAGGCAAGAACAGGGAGGAGAAGGTGACTGTGCCAAGAACAAGGAATAGAGGAAACTCTCCACTTACCCTTCCAAACAAAGGGAAGGGAAATAATGAGGCAAACCACCATGAAGGCAACTGAGAAGGAAGTGAGCAAGACTTGTGGTCATCCACAGGTCAAGAAGGCAAAAGTGACACGTGGATTGGAGGTATAGCAAGCATCCGTGTTAAGCGAAGATATATTAAATAGCAAGGCAAGTAAGCAAAATCCCGGGGTGTAGTTTTATTTCCTCATATAATTTTGGCTTTTTAGCCAGGTAGATTAGACAGATTTCCTGCAAGCTTGCTTTAGGAAGAAAATTATTGCAGTTCAGAAGTTGTAATTTGTGCTTTCTTTTTTTCCTTGTAAGAAGCTAATGTGAATGTATGTCAGCACTGGATGAAGTGACTAATACTTTCAACTTTTAATTTATGAAGAAGTAGCAACAATGAGGAGATAGAAAAAATGAAAGTAGTCATCAAAAAACTAATCTATTGTCACTCATTATTTTTTAGCTATTGCCACAGCAACAGGAAGATCAATGAGAATCTGATTGCCAGGGGGAGAAGGGCAGTTCCAGACTGGTATCCTCAATGGTTGCTGAACTGCTAATAAAAGTTTCCCCAATTAGAGTAAAAGCCACAGAGAAGTTGAAGAATTAACGTGTCCTGCATACAGTGAGGCTCCACCTTCAGCACCAAAGTAGTGAAGCAGCTGCGCAAAGAGCACCTACAATTTATTCCTAGAGTAACAGCTCACCTGAGGAAAGCGAGTAAGCATCTGGTGGGGAATGCCCATTATGTTGTGTAAGTAGTCAAATGTCTGTCTGAGTCTCTTTTTACTTGCGGTTAAAATCTTGGGGGTTTTAAACACAATCTGTTGAATTTCATTATGTTGAAAACCAAGTTCAATCTGACAAACCTGAAAAAGAGCACAATATTCTTTTCAAAAGTCAGCTACAGCAAACTTTGCTTATTTTAATGTGCCGCAAAATTCTACTACCCATTGTCACACAGCAACAAGAATGCAACCCACAATAACATCTACCACCCCAGTTCTTCCCAAGTCAGACAGTGCAAATCATTTATCATTCTGGATTAAAGTGTAGTTTGTTTATAGAGTATCCCTGAAGTAAAGATGACTCCTGTGAATTATATGTATTTTTCGGCTTGTCTGAGATATGAATAAAAAAGCTGTGTCTTTGTATGCATGGCAGTTACAAGCGTAAAAATTCTCCCCTAAGAGTCTTTTATCAGTTTCAATACCAAGCTGTCAAAACAGACTGACTGTCTAGTTGTGGAGCTGTTGAGCTCTGCAGAACACAGATCAAATAGCTAGTGACTATTTTTGTTAATGTGTTATTTCTTTTGGTAATGTATCCAAGTTATATTTTAATTTTTATGTTAGGGAGTATAATTTCAGTCCTGTAGTCTTCAACTCAAGTCTGCTGAACCTGAAAGAGATGTGTAGAATACGTGGTGCGTCCAATTTATTTTACAGTTGGTTAATGTCTAAAGTAAGATGACTTTAAAGTTCAGAGACTGCCTTGACTGCAATTAGGGTTTCCCAAAAGGAAAACAAAACACATTTTTTCAATCAAATAATGAGCACTCCTCCCAAAGTGCAGAACGGCAAGCAGTTCATTGAGTTGTTGAGAAAGGAATTCAGCATACAAGGGTGTCTGGTAAGTCAGCCATTTCTTCTATCCTTGAGTGACATTTACAAGCAGCTTGTTTTCACTCATGGAGTGGGTGTACTTGCCAGTCAACAGAACCAGACTTTCAAATCCAACTCAGGTACTTCTTCAGTTGGCAAAAAGGTGGTGCTTTTTATTTTTCCAATTTGATGTTCCAAGACTGCAGCTCTTTTCCAAAACTACCTGGCAAACACAAGGGAAGGGAAGGGCTTCACAGCTGGCTTTTGAAGCTACCTTAGGACTTCCAGATCCTGACAGGGAATTGTTTTGAGAGGTGACTAGTCAAGTCTTTCAACTCCTGATTCCTCCTTATTTGCTTTACAAATATTTACATATCACAAGAAATACTAATCAACTAAGACAGCATTCAAGTATGAAGAGCAGTGTTTGCACTTTAGTGGTGTCTTCCACAGATCTGAGATGGCAGGGGTAACTTACTGCCTTAAGATACACAACCAGGAGGAAGACCTGATGTTAAGTCAGTGGAGATGTATCACTGACCCCACTGTAGAGGAAATTGTGGCAGGAATCTTGAGCTTTTATTTTCTACTCTGAAATGGAACAGCTCTCTCTTGACAGGAACAGTGAGCTCAAGTGTAAGTTGCTTTCAATGCACTCAGTTTTGACAGCAAACATATTTAATACTCACTAACTCTCCAGACCACATATGCCAATATCCTTACTGTGCAAGCCCCAGCAATATTCAACATACTCCATATGACTGCCACAACAGGCAGTGGTAACACAAGCTTTCCAGTTTTACCTTATCAGTAAATCTCTAATTGTGCTTGATAAAGCTTTCAGAGGATGGAATAAGCCATCTTTCAGCTCCTTTAGTCCATGATTGGTATCTTTTGACAACCAATATCAACTGCAGCAGATGCTTCTAAGTAACAGCCCACTTGGAATGAGGGATACCACCAGATCCCTTCTGAACTGCCTGTATGCGGTTTCACTTTCTAAGTACTGCCTGCCCACCATCAGCTTAGGACATACAAGTCGGAACCCAGATTCTGAATCCGAGACATCCAACCTCCTGAAATACTGGAGCTTCTAAGTATCAGTAGATTCTAACAGTGAGGACCTAAAAATCCTTCCCATCTCTCTAGAACACGTTAAAAAATAAGGATGCTACATTATGCACTTTTTGGTAGACAGACAAGATAGTCACATAGAACTTAAAACCACACTCATTATAATAGACTGAATCCCTAGCCTGCGGAAACAATGCTCATTAAAAAGAAAGCACTATTAATTGGAACAGTCTGCTACTTTCCAGTCTCCTCCCCTACCACACACACATTTCAGATTGCAAGATTCCCAGTGTTCAATAGTTCCAGAGCAGTGAGTCTGTCTGAAAATTATATATTTTAATTCATAGTTATGCATTATAGGATAATGGGATTTCTCAAACTGTTACACTACATCATGCTGTTTGGCCTAGATGGCTTTACAGTACAATAATTAAACCAATACATAGTTACATTTTCAAAAGGGAAAGGGGTCCCTGTGGGTCTGAAGTTATTTACCCAACGGTTGTTAATAACGACCATCTGCTATCAGACAATAGGTGTCAAATGCACATTTTGGCAGACCAGCCACCTGCCAAGAGGAAAATAATCAATTGCACATTTCTTGCTCCTAAATTCTCATGGACAATCCAAGTTAGCAAAACCCCATTATAATTAAGAAGAAAAAAAGGAGGGAGCAGGCCCTATTTTTCACTCCTTGTAAAGAAATGGGTAACAATTTGTGTCATCAGATAGCAGCTTTTGGCAGGAAGGGACCCAGATGAAGTTTCTAACCTACATCAGAGGAGAAGACAATAAGATGCTGCTCCACATATGCTGTGAGCTTGCAAGCTAAAGAGGAAAATAAACTGTTTAAAAAAATCCTCAGTTATTTTATATCTCCAGTAAAATTATTTCATTAAATTCTTTTTGTGCAGGACTGTCCTCCAGGAATTTTATCTTCTGACAGTTCTTAAACTATGTGGATACACCATACACTTTTAATATCTATTATTAAGCTCACCTGAAGATTTTCTTTTACAGGCTCTAATTTGCCAGTCAGTAGCCTTGGAAGACGAATTACCAGATCCTTTGTCTACAATTAGGTAAACAAACACAGGAGAAGATCATTACTGAAAGCTTGTTTTCCAGTCCATCTGTGAAAGAAAGATAGAGATCTCTTTTTCTTTTTTTTTTTTCCCCCCAGTTGGACAAGGGATGCACTTTCACTTGCATTTCATTTTCTCTCTACCCCAAAGATGAGTTTGTGTGAAGCAGCAGTCTATTAAGTTACTCAAATATATTCACTTGGAAAACAAAAAATAACATAGATGTTCTAAAACAGACAGGAAGAGGGAGTAAAAGCAAACCCCCAAAGCAGAAAGTGTGCTGAAGTGCACAATCTCTCTCAGCATTCAAGTTGTCTCTTCCTACCTTTTAAAAAAAAGTAACTAGCCTATAAAACACTACCTGACAGAGGTTATAAAAGGATTTTTCAGCCGCAGTGGAATTTGTCTACCTTGGGATCTGGTTAGACCACAGCATTACGGCAACACAAGAAATTACTCCACATCCTGTAAGCCATATGATTACTTGTAATCTGCCCTGAGTACAAGGCAGTGACTAAACCCTTTTCCAGAGAGATCTCTTACCTCAAGCACAGGACAGCCAGCAACAGGCACTGTGACAGCTACAACTGTTCAGCTAATAGAAGCCAGTAGAAGAACACTAGACTCCACTTGGCACTTGACATTTACTGCAATCCCCAGCTACTGCAGGAAACAACTAACACTGCCCACTTATTCTGGGAAACTCCACCTACTCCCTCCTCTGAAGTTCCCGAAACATGGTGCTAAATACCTGCTAAGCACCTATGTGGTAAGCAGTCATGAGCAAACCCAGGGGTTACTCTTGGTGAGCTGAATATGATTTGGCATTTAGTCTGGTATGATGTCTAGGATTAGACTATTTTTCACCCATGAGTTAAGTATGTTACAGTATCTTGAAGAGATTAAGAGACACTATTTTTCTAGGGGTTAAAAAAGATCCTTGCTGTTTTCAGTAATGGATTCCATCCTCTGACCCACCTCAGATAATAAAACTGGACACACACATGCTTGTTTGACAATAACCTGCAGCAGACCATCTTCAAGAACTGTACTTCAGGACCTTGAAATGTTAGATGTCCATATTTCTTCTACATACAGTTAAAATTATCTTATCCTCCTGTAACCCTCTGTGTTACCACTGGTAATGTCACTAATGTTTGTGGATAATCTTAAAACACTTGAAATACTCAGGTTCCAAGGTCTTATACAGTTGTGACTAACAAAGTACCTAAAGACTTCGGTGTATAGTCTTTACCTTTTTCACACTGAGACCAAGTTCATTTTTGAAGAAACCCAGTCTGTTATCCAGTCTTTCCACTGAAAACAACAGCAGATATGGAGCTCTTGAGACCATCTGAGCAATTTCTGCCTTACCAAATTTTTTTGATTTTAGGTAAGCCACTCTAGAAAGAACAAAAACAAAATAAAATCCAGTGATGAAAATTTTATTGCCTCCATTTATTCAGTACTTGCTTAAATTCCTCAGTGATATCTTACAAACGGACAGATGTTCTCGCATTAACGTGCAACCCTGCCAAAAATAATTAGGGGGAAATCTGCAGTTATCATAAAAGCAAAATACCATCCCTTCCAATTAATTAGAAGTAAAATAAACCTCAGAGCAGAATGTCAATACTGAAGACAGATTTTAATTCCTTCCAGCTGTACTTAAGCAGGTAACTATGTTAATGTATGTTTAACTACGAGTCTGTCTCCTAGATTGCAAACACATTAATAGATCATCATAGGGGCTGGACAAGAAGACATATACAGCCTTTTGCTATTTTAATGAATTCCATTTCTACTGCTGAAAGAACGGAGTACTATTATACCTCATACATCCCTCTTTTGCTAATAGCACTGGAGAAGAAATATCATAAGACAGTGCTATCTGTAGAGACATTGTCCAAGAAGACATTTCTAAACCAGCTGGTTACTTTTGTTACAGTAGGTCCCTACTTTCAGTCACTGGCCCAATGATTTAGTTACAAAACATCTGGTTGTCAGAAAGGAAAAGGAGCTGACTAAAGTTTTTAACAGTTTGTTCTTTCTTTCCAACTGAAAACTTTTTCCAAACTTTGTTGAATGCCATGAAAGTGAAATCCTATTTCAAGTACTACTTGCAGTAGATTATTACTGTAGCTCCCATAAAAAGGAATGGGGGCAAAATAAAACACACAAAATAAAGAGACATGATTAAGCCATGTGTCACCATTTACGAAAAACCTGAACTACAATTTGAAGAGGTTTCCTTTGGTTATAGATGAGCATATACAGAAGTTTTTTTGCCACCAGATGGACTTAGAGAACTGATTTTATCTGGCAGTAATTAAAATACTAAATAGATTGCAGAATATTCTACAGAAGCAGATATTCAGCAGAAAATGGGCTGTGTACTAGTGTTTGTGGAGAGAAAATAAACATACCTTCCAGTCACTACAACTTCCCTCTCTTTCCACAAACCCTCAAAAATGAAGTCATCACAAGCCAAAACCCGCTTGACAGAAGATGTAAGAACAAGCTCTAGAGGACCAACTCCTAGCTGGGCAGGAACCCCAGCAGAGACTGTAGCAGCCTAGGCTCCAGACAATGCTGATGGAACTGGCTGCAGGAGCCCCAGAGACAAGGAGACGTTTAGAAGGGCAGAAATGCAGAACACAACAATGAACAATGGGACCTTCAAAAATGATCCCATTATGTTTTGAATGCTGCAGCTTGGCTGCACTACACTTCTTCCATTCAATTTTTCAAGGGCACAACTGTCAAGCATCCTAGAAATATAGCTAAATGAGCAGATGAAAAATACAACCTTTTGGTTGTCCTGACTCCTCTCCACTTGTTTTCTGTTACCATGTCATTAAGATTCACTTCTGAGACATTTTTCAACATCCTGAAAAAGCCAAAAGCTTAAAAGAGGGATGGCAAGATTGTAATAACCTGACTCTAGAAACCGCTATGCTAAAGAAGCGCAATCATCCAACCTGATGGAAGTTTGAGACAAATTTGTGAGTGTTGGAGGTTAGCCCTTGTTCTACTACAGGGGTCAGTGTTAACAGTTTTAAGTCATCATTAACAATACCGTAAAACAAAGCATCTGGTGCAGCTGCAGTACAGACACTGATTTGCAACTGTCAGAATTATTATGAAATATGGAATGTTTTGACTTTTACAGTGTTTATCTGAAGTCAAATGCCAAACCTATTGAAATTCTTGTTTTGTTTCCTGGCAACGCAGAATCCATAGCAATAAAACATTCCAGAGTGATGTAACCAATACCATGTCCATCTGCACCGAAGTGTTTATGCAAAGGTGATACTCAGCTTTCAAAAGACAGCTATCTGAGACACATTCACTTTGCAGCCCGCCACACGCCCTCTGCAGCACCTTAAACCTTGCAGGAAAACATGCATGAGTGCCGGAGACAAACTTGCAAAAAAAAAATCAAGCTGCAGAAAATGAAGAAGAAATTGAATTGCCCTTTTCAGCCCCCTACTTCACTAGCCAGGCAGTGCCACAGGACAGCCACTGAAAAGCAAATCAGACTTCACAGGAGAGTTAGAATGTTTATGACAGCAAAAAATACTCTCTTCGAAAGAGTATAAGCAACTTTGACATCTAGACTCAAAACTACTGCTGAAGAACAACACAGCTTCTTTTTGGATGTTGTTTCTGAAAGGCCACTTACTGAACAGGAGAATGGATGAGCAGAGGAGAAAGAAGAAAAGTCAGGTCTGTGTTAGGCAGGAGTCTACTAATGTGCCTGCTTCTAAAAAGCCTTATTTTCAGATTTCTGTCTTGAACAACTGCAATGTGCAGCAGCCAGCCAGCCAGACTTTGTTTCCTGGTATTTTTAAATACCAAGATGTTTTGAGTTCATTACAAAGCGTGCACACACATGCACACACACGTTGTTCTGTAAAAGAACTGTTGAATTAATGCAAGCCTGTCGATTAATTTTAAGCATAGAAGTTCATTTTATGAACTGAGGAACAGTGTAGGGCCATACAAGTGTGAACACACAGAAATTCATTCATGGTAGTCTTGCGCTCAACTTGAGCTGGACATTGGGAAAAAAAAAGTCACCAAGACCTTCTGCTGCCATTAGCTGTAAACACAGAATAGTTGTGGTCTGCTCCTTTTACTGCAGAATTCGCAAGGTACGAGTAGGCATATCACCTGGAAGAGTGGTTTCATGACTGAAGAGCTTAATACTGTTTTACAAATTTAGGTAAAGCCTCGGGGACTAAAATTTTGGAATCTAAGCTGACATAAGCAAAGCAAGTGGCCTAGGATGACAAGCTGCTTCCTCTGTGGCAGAGACAGGGACGAGCAGTAAAACTTGTTAATGACTAGTTTTCAGGTGGATCAGGGTCTCGACTTCTGACACCACCACATGTTAATGCTGAATGATGGGAAGGAACATGGAACCAGGCATCGAGTGAGAAAGGAAACAGCAGCAACACCAGTTCAGACAAGGTTAAGCCAACTGGGAAATGACATCTTCAAGCCAAGGGACTTAACACTCTGCTGCTATTTGTAACGCTTACCTAGTTTCTAAAGCCTCCAGATCTTCACCAAGGATGTATGGATTTTTGGTCAGGAATGGTCCCAGCTGATTGTCTTCTACACCTACATCCTTAAGAAATAGAAGTATTTTTCTTACATCTTTTTCAAAGTCTAAGGTCAGTAAGAGCTGACCCGCCTTTTGACGTTTCTCCACTTGGGATAAGTCAACTCCTACAACAAACAAAATTAGAAATTGTTTTAATTAAACACACATCCTACTTCCTATAAATGTTTCATGAAGGCACGTTGAAATGTATAGGACTACTCCTTTTTTGCACTGACTTTCCATACTTTGATTGCTCTACACAGCAAGGCCACAACACCTTCCATATTGTGAAAAGAATCCCAACAGAACAAGCCATCATTTTAGACGCTTTTGCTGAGTTTATTTTTTGAAGGAAGACATTTGCAGTGAATCCTGCATGTGAGGAATCAAGTACACTTGCACATGCACATGTAGAGACCTACTCTTGTTGCACAGGATTCCCAACTCCATTAGACAATAGACGGGGACAATTCTGCAGTGAAGTGCCTTTGGATACCAGCTCATGCACAGCAAATTGCTACTGCATGGAGCTGGACCTTCCTGTCCCAAATACTTATTTTTCCAACCTCCCTCTAGTGTTCCTTGCACTTTTGGAAACAAGGAGGTGGCCAGCAACCTTGAAGTCAGCTCCTCCTGCACAGTCCAAGTGCTTTTTGATGAGAAGTAAGGTTCTCTTCCATTCCTTCCTTCTTGCCTCTCCAGTTTACTGTGCCCCACTTCTAAGGTTCCACACAGCAGCTGCTCTCATTCCTTCATTCCTTCCCTCCAAGGACAGAGAGCTGCAATTCCTTTCACAACAAATTAAAGCATCCTTAACCAACCCAAAAGAAGAAAAACTCATCAAGTTACACAAAGTGCTCCTCACCTCTGGAAGCTGTGGGAGATACCTCCTTCTAGCATCCACAAGACTAAGGGACTAAAACTAGCGACTTTGTCTTCAAGTAATACGGCATTGCTAGTGAGTCGTGCAGTCCCCTCTCTTTTTCCATTTACCCTGGACAACATTCTGCTGCTTTTAGTCATTTATTGCTGTTCCTATTTTCAAGTTTACAAGGCAACTAAAAAGATCAAACCACAAATTATAGAATCTCCAAAGCTCCAGACAAACCACATAAACATAATCATACATACCTAGGTGGACAAGTTTTGCCAGGGTTTCCGAGTGATCAACATAATCTCGGAGTGTAGAAGACTGAAGCGGAAGAAGCGGTTCTGCAATGATCTGTACGGCTTCCTCCTCAGAAATTTCTTCCAAAGCAGATGAAGGTGGGATGTCATCCCAGTCTAAGAAACAAATATAGAAGACCCAGATGCATTTTGTGAAAGACAAAACTGGTCCCACCAAGTGCTACGCAGATCTCTTTAAATCCACTTCAAAATGCAGGAACACTGTGCATGAGATGAACAGCCAATCTATTATTATTTGAAAACATCAGAAACCATAGACTCTACTCCCACTTATTGTCTCTGTTCCATCTCTATGTCTTGCCCCATCAGCTCTTGCTTATGTGGCCAAATCCAGGCAGCACACCTCCTTTCAGTCTGCTGCCTTGATCACAGCAGACAGCAGATCACACCACCTGCTTGAAAAGGGGTCTTCTTTCAGGCCTTCACAAATGCATTCTTGCCTGATCATATCCAGATCAGAGACTACTGCAAAGATGATTTTTCATAACCTGACAAGCCCGCAACTTTGCACCTCTTCTGAATCTGATGCCTGAGCTGCATTTTTTTAAAACTTTCAAGATATTTCACAGCCAACTCCAACGAAGCCATCATGTCTTATCCATTACAGAATGGCTATTGACTGCCACTGTCTGTAACAGCTAAAGAAATCAAGCTCCATTTCCTACTCATTAAGGTTTCTAAGTGAACATCATCATGCTTGTTTCCCCTTAGGTGTTTCAAGTCATACAGCTCAGTGTCTTTTAAAAAAATATTTCTCTAAACTGATCTATTTTTCAATTGACAAGAGCTCACAGCAGATAGATCAGGATTGCTGTTTGCAGCCTGGCTGCAAGCATTCACCTCAACTATCAAACTGATTACTGATCAACAGCCTGAATTATCAACTCTTCAGGATAGAGATTTTCTTTGCCCTGTACCTTTGCACAATGACTGCCTAGACACTAGGGTAACACTCTTCCATGTCAAGAAAAAAAAAAGCCACACCAGGACTACCAAGACAGGTAAGTAAGTAGGATGATTCTCATGTTCCAGGAAGAGTGGCATAGACTCAACATAGCTTAGTAGCTGTTGAAGGTCTTGCCACTTCTTTTTCCCAAAGCCTCCAAAACAAAAGCACAGCAAAATGTTTTTAGCAACATTCACTCCTTGAACAGTAATAAGCAACTCTCTAGGAATCTATATGGATATCAAAGTATCTTCTTTCAACTTGTTGAGGACCAAACCAATATACACCAAGGTCCCAAGGTCTACTCCAGAAGCACAGATGCCCTTTTTTTCTGCACCTTTAAGTTCTTTAGACCTCCTAGCAGGAAACATATCTCAAGTTACCAAAAAAAAAGTTAGCAATTATGTTTATTCCATTACATACACTGCCAGCTGGGTAAAATGCTCCACACACACATACATACACACACACCCACCAGTGAGCCTTCTGGCAAACAATCTGGCACATAGATAAACTGCACCGCAGGTGCAGATACATGAGCTGGCTGACCTGGCTGATCTGGTGCAGCACAGTTTCCAGAACCAGCTGCACAAACACACAGTTCTCAGTTGCATCTCTGAGCTACCCCAAAAATACGCTCTGTAGGATCCAAGTTGGCTGGGCTCAAAGCAGAATCTGAACATACAAGACTGCTTAGTAATCCAGAGCAAGTTTCCTCAGCATATTATGATTATTGTCAGAGGGTGGTATTTTTTTTTAATCCTCATTTAGGTAAAAAAGTAGAGAAAAGGCAGGCAATTTCCTCAGGGCAACACAAGGCGACCTTGCATAGATCTCCTTTCCTCAGGAGAGTGTCGGACAAGCATTTCTCACCAGGGCAGCGCTGAAGCAGGCTTCACACTCTGCTGCCTCCTGTTGTTCATCTCTCACTCAAATTCATTCCTGGCTGTGCTGTGCGAGCTGCTTCAGGAGTGGCCTCCCTGAGTTCTGCTCAACGCCTTCCGCCCTCAGCCAACGAATAAACTCCTCTATTTTCTGCTAGCACAACAATGGGGGAAAGGAAAATGCTCAGCTGCTGCAGGTAGAGTTATGAAAAGAAAAGCTTTTCCAACAGTAGCTCCAGACTGGCATTTCTACCCAAAACATTACATCTTTGTCTTGGCTTAAAGGTATTCTTTGTATGGTAGAGGGACCACAGGAATTCTATACTAACTATGGGCCAAAACCAAGCGAAAGTCAGGAACTTCAGATAAATGTTTTCGATGAGCCAAGAAAGAGAACCAAGGGTAGCACTGAAAGCATCATTTGGACATTCGGGAGAAATGGTACCCCCAAGGTCTCTTACCTTCATACAGTATTTCTGCGTTCAGGTCAGGTAACGTTTCTGCTTTTGCTTCTTCCTGTTTTACTGGTGAAGGCAAGTTACTTTCGGGAGAGGAAAAGGATCCATCCTTGGCACTGCCAAGTGAAGAACAGGTTCCTACAGACACATGCCTGCACGCCTGCGATCTCCACGGAAGAATGTCCTTCCTAGAGGGCAGCGGAGCCAGAGGGGCGAGTCCTCGGCGTGCCTGCGCGGTGCTGCTGCTGCTGCGGGCACTCAGCCCCCGAGGGAATTCGGCAGCACGGGCCGCTCGCAGCAGGCTACACCAGCGGGAGAGCTGCCGAGCCCGCAAAGCCATCTTCCACCTCAGCGCGGCATCCTGCGGGGAGAGAGGGGCTGCGGCAGGGAGGGACGCGGCCGCTGCCTCACCTCGCAGCGGGGCCGGGAGCGCCAGC